>JAQHUG010000237.1:920225-956467 GCA_028555095.1 Dicrostonyx torquatus | reverse complement strand
TAGACCGAGATGGAGGGGGGAGGGCCTTGGGCTTCCCATAGGGCAGGGTATCCTGCCCCATCTTAAGGAAGCAGGGGGAGGGCGGTGGGGTAGTGAGGAAGCGGGAGGGCCGGGAACAAGTGGAGTAAATGTAAATTTTTCTTTTAACAATTAAAAAAAAAGAAGAAGAAGAAGAAGGTCCAGACTGTGCCAAGGGCCAGCTATAATCCTAGTCAGTCATAACAGCCATGGTAGCTGGGGCAGTTTGACAAAGCAGTTGATTTACCACCAGCAAGTAAACAGGGCAGCAGAAGAGATGGCAAGAAGGGGCATTCAAAGACTGGCAAAGGCGTGCACACACACAGCAAGAAAGCAGCGATCAGTTACTATCTTCCTCTGCCAGATTGAATGTGCCCTCTAGGGGAAGAGAGAGAAAACACAACAAATAGCAGAGAAAGCTCAAGCCCATGACTGCTGGCAATGTGAATGCTGGAGCTCCAGAGGAGGTTGCCCTGGAGATGTGCTCAGCATTCTCAGAATCTGGGTGGGAAAGCTGCCCTGGATAATGGGTGAAATCATCCGGTTAAAGAACAGGTACACGCTAGGAAAAAGGCCTGTGTACCCCAGCAATAAGAAGCAAATGAGGCAAAATAGCAAACAAAAAAGCATGTGAAAGGCAGGAAAGGACTTGAGATGGGGGGGTGGGGGTGGGGGAGAAAGAACATGCAATAACATTTTTCCTATTGAAAATAGATTCCTTTCACATAATATATCCTGATTACAGATTTTTCTCCCAGTTCCTACCGCCCCACTCCCTCCAAATCCGGATCCATTCCCTTTCTGTATCTCATTAGACAATAAGAAGCTTCTAAGAGATAATAAAATATATCAAAATAAAATAAGGTAAAAGAAAACCTAACACAAATCAAAGGAAGGAAAACAGCCCGGGAAGGCACCAGAATTAGAGACCACTTAATTCCTATACTCAGGAGTCCCATAAAAACACCAACTAAACTGGAAAACATACTATGCACATAGAGGACCTGGTGCAGACCCAGACAGGTCCTGTGCATGCTGCCTCAGTGTCTGTATTCATATGAGCTCATGTTGGCTTAGAGGGCATTGCTTTCTTGCTGGCCTCTACCCAGCTGTCTCTTACACTCTTTCTGCCTCTCTTCCATGTGTTTCCCTGAGCTCTGAGAGTAGGGATTTGATGGAGACATCCCATTTAGGACAGGGTGTTCCAATGTCTCTCACTGTCTGTGTAATGTCTGTCTGTGGGTCTCTATATTTGTTCCATCTGCTGCAGGAGGAAGCTCATCTGATGCTAGCTGAGCAAGACACTGACGTATGAGTCTAGCAGAATATCGGTAGAGTCATTTTATCACTATGCCTCTTTTTTCTTTAAGACCAGTAGTATTAGGTTTCACCCTAAGTCTCTAAGCTATCTACTATCCTGTTCTTGGTTACCCAAGCAGTGTTGGGTATGGATTTCATTTTGTGGAGTGGGCCTTAAGTCAAATAAAGAGTGACTGGTTACTCGCACAAGTTTGTGCCATCATTGCCCTAGCATATCTTGCAGGTAGGACACCATTGTAGATCAGAAGGTTTATGGCTAGCTTGGTGTTGACATCTCTTTTGGTAGCATACAGAGCACCTCCCTGTACCAAAGATACTAAAACACAAGAGTGAAGGCTCTATGTAGGTGCCAGCTCAACTTCTCCATGTTCAGTGAGTTCTGTGTTGTCTTCATCAGTGGGCCTTCTTGTCAGTATGGAGAGGGCAACCTATTGTCTTTGAAACAGCCTTGGTTGTTTGGGGTTTCCCATAGGACTCCTTTGGCCAACAACTCAATTAGATGTAACACAGTCCTGGTACTGGAAGCTTTGTTTGGTATCAAAAGATAGCTAGTTGGGACTCTGTCTCCCTAAATATCATTTAGGTCACGTTCAAATTTATATATATTTTAGGAAGCTTCTAGTGTGTTAGGTTTACATAACATCCCTCAAATGTTCCTCACTTTTAACTATCTCTCCCTGTATTCCTTCTTTCAACTTTCTCTCCTCTCCACCTCTCGACTTGATTTGCCTCTTCTAGTCCCTTCATCCATTAATAATTGTCTATTCTATTTCCCATTCCTACCAAGATCAATTTATACCCTCTAGTCCTTTACTCTATATCTACGCTTTGTGGTTCTAGAGATTGTAACTTGATTATTATTGACTTAACAGCTGATGTCCTTATATAAGTGACTGCATACCATATTTATCTTTCTCACTCAGGATGAATTTCTTTTCTAGTTCCACCCATCTGCCTGCAAATTTCATGATGTCATTTTTTAAAAACATCTGAGTAATACTCCATTTTCTTTATCTGTTCAACTGTTGAGTGACATCTAGGTTGTTTCCAGTTTCAGGCTACTGCAGTAATATTTTTGAATATTACTTTGTGTGGTGAAAAACAGCTGTAACACCAGCCCTGGAAAGGCTGCAGAAGGAGACCTGCCAAGAACTTAAGGCTAGCCTGGGATTCATGGTGAGGTCTAGGCTAGCATGAGTGCCTGTGTAAAAAAATTTAGAAAGAAAGGCATAAATGGAGGAAAAGAGAATTTCTAAAAACCTGTGACCAGAAGTCTCAAAGGTCACAGAGATTATGATAAAGTATCATGGGGACTAATGTTTCTAGGGTGAATGGGAGAAGGTCTTTGCCAACTACACTTCAGACTAGGGTGAATATGTAGACTAAAGAACTGGAAGAACTGAACACTATAAAAGCAAAACTGCCAGTGAATGAAAGGGCCAATGAACTGAATATACAGTTCTAAGACAGAAGACATGCAAATTGCCAATAAATATTTAAAAATGTTCAAAAGCTTTATCCATCAGGATAATGTAAATTAATATTTCTTTGAGATTGCATCCCAACCCTGTTAGAATGGCCATCATCAAGAAAAAGAATGACAATAAATATTGATGAGAATGCAGGTAAAAAAAATATTTGTGAGAATGTAGATTGGTTTAGTGACTACGGAAGTCAATGTGGAAGCTTCTCAAAAACAAAAACAAAAAAATAGAACTACCATATGATACAGATAAACCATTTTTGAGTAAATACCACAAGGGCCCCATATCATACCACAGAGAAACTTGAGATGCTCGTGGCTTTTCTAGTCATAGCATTACTGAATTGGAATCATCCTAGATGTGCAACAGACAGATGACTAATGAAACTTTGCTACATTTACACAGTGGAATTCTAGTCAGCCTCAGCAAAAGGTATCTGGACATTACTGTACTAAATGAGGTAACTCAGAGTCAGAAATATGAATTCAGTATGTCTTCTCTCATGGACACACCTTAGATTTTAATGCTCACATATCTGTGGGTGCCGCTGTGGGCATAGTCTGTGAAATTAGAAAGAAGGCCACGAGACAGGAAAAAGATTTAAGGAGGGAAAGGAGGTCATGGAACACAGGTGACATTAAAACAGGAGTTATCAGGGGTTAGGGAGGTAAGAGGTGGTGAGAAAAGTGAGGGAGGAGGATGTTTGAAAACGCCATAATGAAACCTAACACTTTGTATACTAATGGAAACAAACAACAACAAAAGTAAACAGAAAAACAGCTCTAAATTTATACTTGTGACTATGTCTAAATAATTATACTTCATATACATTTCTGAAACATTTATACATAATATTTATGAGTTAAAGTAGAATATTTAAATATGCATTTGTACACACACAAGCAGAAGACTTTATGATATGGGTTATCTTTTGTTTCAGATGGGCTCATTGCTGCTTTGTGTACCTATGAATAAAATAGACACTGCACATTTGAAGGTAGGTTTTATTTTACACTGTGTTTTTAGGCACTAAATACATAAGGACAAGATGAATAACTTACCAACAGCCTAGAGTTCAGTTAAAGAGAAAATAATTATACACAAGCAAAGTTTGAAGGTAATTGAACCCCATAATCTCATACGGAGTGGTGTAAGAGGCATGACTTTGCTGGAGTGGCCATAGCCTTATTGGAGGAAGTGTGTCACTGTGGGGGTGGGCTTTGAGGTTTCCTGTGCTCAGGATACTGCTCAGTGTCTCAGTAGACTTCCTGTTGCCTGTAGGATGTAGGACTCTCAGCTACCATCTGCCTGCACACCGCCATGCTTTCACCATGATGATCATGAAATGAACTTCTGAAACTGTAAGCAAGCGAGGCCCCTCAAATATTTTCCTTATAAAAGTTTCCATGATCATGGTTTCTCTTTGCTAAAATGAAAAGCCTAAGACACAGGGCCAATCCCAAGTGCTGAAAGATAAATAATAGAATTGGAAAATACAAAGGAACAAACAAACACAAAAGGCAGCAAACCCTGTGGAGAGAGTTAACTACTGATCATCACCAATCCCCATATTTTCTTAATCCAATTTTCCCAAGCTTTCACGGAGTTATATTCCCTCTTCTTCTTATGGAACATGAGAAAGTTACAGCTAATAGAGTTTAATTTACTCAAAATAAATCACATGGAGGAGTGCTTATATAGCTTCTACATCTGTGTCATGCTGGTCCATCTAATTAAATTGTGTTTTTTCAGGCTTTGCTGTCTGCTGTGTCCTGTCCTGTTCTTGATTACCCTGTGTTCTGAGATCTCTGTTATGGCAGCTCTCCATCCTGGATCACTTACCCTGTTCACTCAGAGCTAGGAAGCACTCTGCATGAACCACCAACCTGACCTCAAATCATCTCCTTTATCTTCCCTAAACCCAAAGGAATTATGATCATTAAGCCTTTTGTTTCTTTGGTTCCACTCAACTTAATTCAGTGGGCCTTTTTTTTTTTGTTGAAATTCTATTATCTTTTTTTTCCCAAGTTGTATGAGATGCATATCCTCCTCCTACCTGCTGACCTCTAGTCCTGTGAAGAGACTTCAGGAAACATTAATATTCTCATGTTTCCCCTGGCAACTTGATGACAAAGACAAATATACCTTTTTTTATTTTTCTACAGGGCAGAATCTCTATCTGCTGAAGTCTCAAGGTTTCACCTCACATCTCACAGGAGCGTAGTAAACTCCTTGAACATTTCTATATTTCAGAACTTTAACCTGCGAGATTATGAAAAAAGAAGTCTTTTAAAAATGGCTTACTTAGTCGGGCAGTGGTGGCGCACGCCTTTAATCCCAGCACTCGGGAGGCAGAGGCAGGTGGATCTTCGTGAGTTCGAGACCAGCCTGGTCTACAAGAGCTAGTTCCAGCGCAGGCTCCAAAGCCACAGAGAAACCCTGTCTCAACCCCCCCCCCCCCAAAAAAAGGCTTACTTAAGAATGTCTGCCTCTTTTGGGGCTTGTCTATGTACTGTTAAGCCATTCAGTGTGAAAGACCAAATCACACCATGTGAAGACTGCAGCGGCTGTCAGAAACAGACAGCTGCTGGATCTCTGCCTTGGCTCATACTAGGCAGCATTTGTCCGTCAATCTAAACTTTGGTAGATTCCAGTTCCCAACCCTTGTTGCTACCTATCATCATTTTAATGGGACAAATGATGTCATGTTTGCTGATTGCACTTTCACTTTAAGTATCTGTCTTGGTCTGAATAAAAATGACCCCTACAGGCCCCTAGGGAATGGCTCTGTTAGGAGGTGTGACTTTGTTGGAGGAAGTGTGTCCTTGTTGGAGGGAGTGTGTCCTTGTTGGAGGGAGTGTGTCATTGGGGCTGGGCTTTGAGGTTTCAGAAGCTCAAGTCTCTCTTCCTGCTGCCTTTGAATGCAGATGTAGAACTCTCAGCTACCTCTCCAGCACTAATTCTGTTTTCATGTTGCCATGGTTCTGACCATGATGATACTGGACTAAACTTATGATCTGTAAGCCAGCCCAATGAAATATTTCCTTTTGTAAGAGTTGTCATGGCTATGGCATCTCTTCTTAGCAATAGAACGCTAAGACAGTGTCCAAGAGTAAACTTCTTATGGCCCAGCAGTCATTCAATGCTACTGGCAAGTGATGCTTGTGATTCTTTTCTGGTGACACTTTGATGATGAAGAGGCAAATGCTTTCTGTCATCTTTTGTTGCTCTTTGCAGAAAAGGTGAGTTCTGAGTATGATTTCAGGATGCCTCAGAAACTTAACACTCTTAAAGTTCACAGATGTCTTCTAATGATAATGTGAGTTGCAGTTGGCTTTCCAGGTCCTGGGGTTCCTCATTCATGAATTTAGCTAACTGTAGACCAAGTGCATCTGTAAAAGTGTTTCTGGAGTAGACATTTTGTTAGTCAGAATTCTCTAGACTTATAGAATGAATATATAATATATATATATATATATATATTAGAATGACTTACAAATTGTGGTCCAGTTAATCCAACAAAGGCTGCCTATTAATGGAAGGTCTGAGACTCCAATAATTATTCAATCTAAAATGCTGGATATCTCAGCTGGTCTTCAGTATGTGCTGGAATCATGAAGAAGTAGACTTTAATGCCGGTGAAAAACTGGACTTGCTAGCAAGGCCAAGTGATTGGTAGAGCATGTGACTCTTAATCTCAGGGTCGTGGGTTCGAGCCCCACGTTGGGTGCCAGATAAAGCTGCAAAACAATACCACACCAGTTTGATTAAAAGGGGTTATTAACTGGAGGGGGAAAAACTTACATAACACCATCATATACCACAATCCTCTCATGGCAAACAGGAAACAGAGAGTCTAGCAGTCGGAACAGGAGCTGGAAGCAAGAGAGAGAGTAGAGGGTTGCCGCCGTTTTTTAAAATGAAAGAAACCATACCCCAGTGGGCTGGTATCTTAAAGGCTATTGGCTGAAGGAGCAGAAGGAACTCCTGCAGCACCCAAGAGCAAGCAAACAAAAAAAAGCTTTCCTCTTCCATGTTTTTTATATATGATTCCAGCAGAAGGTGTGACCCAGATTGGAGGTGGGTCTCTACATCCCAAAAGATCTGGACTAAAGGTATGTTTTCCCAACTCAAAGATCCATATTAGAAATGAATCTTTCAGCACTGGAGAGATGGCTCAGCTGTTAAAGGCTGAATGATCTATCTAAGCAAAAATCCCTCACAGGTGTTCCCAGTCCTTTTTGGGTTTTAGTTAATTCCAGATATAGTCAAGTTGGCAACCAAAGTAGCCATCACAGACAGATACACATATTTTGTAATTATTCCATAAACAATACTAAAATTCATGCTGCATTATGTATTATAAATAACCTAGTTGTGATTTAAGTTGTATGTTTGAAGGCTATATACAAATTCTATGCATGCCTGTTTAGATAAAGGACTCACTACATTATTTTGTAAGTTGTCATATGTTGCTTAAGTCATCAAAGCAGAGCCTGGTAGCAAGGAGGCCTTCCTTTGTCTCAGACTCAAACATGTTTAACAAGGGTCTTTTGTAAACTTCCTATCCTGGGTCAGGCTTGCCCCTGGCTCTATAATGGTGGGAGGAAAAAAACAGCCAATAGCTAAGGATGTTAAATACATTGTGTTCTTAAGAACAGTTAAAAGGTATGATTGAGCATCCTTTGGATATATACCCAAAAGTGGTATTGCTGAGTCTTGCAGTAGATTGTTTCCTAATTTTCTGAGAAATTGCCTAAGTGATTTCTAAAGCAGCTACAAGTCTGCACTCCTATCAGAAATGGAGGAGTGTTTCTCTTATCCCACAACCTCTCCAGCACAGGCTGTCATCAGTGTTTTTAATCCTGGACATTATAACAGGTGTAAGATATAATCTCAGAGTTGTTTTGATTTGCATTTCTCTGATGGCTAAGGATGTTGAGCATTTCCTTAATGCTTAAGTGTCTTTTGGCCATTTGAGATTTGTCTGTTGAGAGTTCTCTGTTTAAGATTAGATTATTTGTTCTTTTGATGTCAAGTTTCTTGAGTTCTTTGTATATTTTGAGTGTCAGTCCTTTGTCTGATGTGGGGTTAGTAAAGATCTTTTTCTATTATGTAGGCTGGCACTTTGTCTTGTTGACTGTGTCCTTTGCTTTACAGAAGCTTCTCAATGTCAGGAGGTCCCATTTATTAATTGTTGCTCTCAGTGTCTGTGCTACTACAAGGACATGTGCTCAACTATGTTCATATCAGAATTATTCATAGTAGCCAGAACCTGGAAACAACCTAGTTGCCCTCAACTGAGGAATGGGTAAAGAAAATGTGGTACATTTGCACAATGGAGTACTACTCAGCAGTGAAAAATAATGACATTTTGAAATTTGCAGGCAAGAGGATGGATCTAGAAAAAAACATATTGAGTGATGTAACCAATGTTCCAGAAAGACAGATATAATGTGTACTTTCTCATAAGTAGATTTAGTTATGAAGCAAAGAAAAACCAGCCTACAGTCCATAACCCTAGAGAACCTAGACAAAAAATGAGGACCTTAAGAGAGACATACATGGAACTACATAGGAAGGAGTAACAGAGAAGTTCTCCTGAGTAAATTGGGAGCATGGGAGCCACGAGAGAGGGTAGAATGGGAGAGTGGAGGAAGGGAGAGGAACAGACAAAATGTATAGCTCTATAAAAACAATAAAAAATAACAACTCAAAGGTAAATTATTTCCAGCACAGATTACTATTGTTTATTCTATGAGCATAGAAATGTCTGTGGTAGGAAAGAGAAATTGTAAGTTGATTCATAAAAAGCTCAGTCAGAAACTCCAGCTGACTACCTCAACTTCCCTAGGCAGCTTGGCTTACTGTGAGCTTGATGCCGCTGCTTCTGTTTGCTCTTTGAATCAGGCTCTTCCAGTCATCTCTGATGGATGCCATAAGAATCTATTTTGCTATCTATTTGCTGCTTCTATTTATTTGCTGCTTGATATTTTTCATTTTTACTTGCTATATATTTAATAAAGTTATTCATTCTCTAGACTGTATAGAACAAGTATCCTCATGTTTGGCATCTGCAGAAGGCCCTAGAGACAATCCCCTAAGAATACTGAAAGGCAAATGTACTGAAAAGCTAAGTGCTACACTGATCTACGAATGGAATTTTTACTATTCAAACAGGAGTGTAGTTTATTATTCTCACCTGTTCGTAGGTGTTGTTTCATGGTAATTCTGATCATTAATGCCATAACCCAAACTTGGTGTGATTTTAAAACCTTACTTCTTTTTGAATGGATTGGTATTCCAAATATTTAAAACAGTGGCTAAGATTTTACCAGTGTATTCTAATCACATGCTTAACCATCAATAGGTTTCACCCGTGGAAAGAAGTTTACTTGGGCTAAGTATTCATTATCTTTACTTAAGGCCGTTTTAACAGGAAAAGGAAAAAAAAAGAGTTGGCAAGAGTGTAAGTGCTTGTCTTATGCAAGCTGGCTTGTATCCACGTCCTGTGGGTAGAGCAGAAAATGGAAGGGAGAAACATGGTGGTGCTAAACTCCTGCCCACGACTCCAAATGGAACAAAGAAGGATGCCTTCATGTTTATAAACCAGGAAGAGGAATGATTGGCTATCCATGCTCTCAGACACCAAGTCATGCCCTTCCTTCTCCAGGCCTGTGATGTGTGGGCATGTTCATTTCTTCTCAAGAAAAAGTTACATTTTCTTCTGGTCCTCAGGGAGCTGGTTAGATCCATGTATCCTGTAAAGCCTGGAGATGGAGCCCAGCACCTGGATACCTTTTGGAATGGCATTGCTGGCTTTGTGTTAGGATTTGAATGTTTGTCTATAGTGTGGTAGTTTTAGGAGGCCCAGTGGCAGAGGTTGGGTCATGAGGGGTAAACGCCCATGAATAGATAACCACTTTTGTCTTGTGAGACTGTTTTCTTCCCAGGCTGGGTTAATTACTGCCATCATGATAAAATAAGTTCTCCTCATCTGTTTTCTCTTCTATGTACATCAAGTGCCTCTTTCTCTTCCCTGTGATTTGAAGACATCTTCATCACATAAGCTTCCTGACCTTGTGTTTTCCAGTCTCAAGTACTGTGAACTCAAGCCGGCTTCTTTTCTTTATAAACTGTCTAGTCTCAAGTGTTCTGTTCTAGCAAAACAACAAAAACCAAAGCAAAACAAAATAACAACAAAACAAAAGGTAATATAAAATGATCTTTGTAAGTGGAAGTGGGAGATTAGTAGAGTATACTGGGAAGAATATATATGATTCCTTGGGGTTCAGAAAGCCACAAGGGATGTACTTTATGACTTTATCTGAATGACTAGATCCTTCAACTCCCCTTCCCAGAAAATAGAAGGGACAAAAAAATTATATATTATTCTGCACCCTGTAGGGACCCCAGTCTGAGGGAAAAAAACAGATTCGTTACTGTTCTTGGCCTTAAAGTGAGTTTTATTGTTTTGTCTTCAAATTCTACTAATATATAAATGGCTACCATACATTTTATTTTCAATAGCGTCCTCTTTTCACTTGGAAAAGCAGTGTTAGGAACAGGATGCATTACTTTCTTGTCTGAACTCTCCAACCCCATATTTTCCACTGAAAAAGAAGGGGGAAAGAACATTTCGGTGAACACAGACCCCAGGTTAAGCTTCATGGCACAATAATGGTGGACATAAAGCAATAAGATGGCTTCACGCAAGTGCATGGACAGCCATTTAGTAGGAGTTTGGTTGGGTGATGGTGGCTCACACCTTTAGTTCCAGTACTTGGGAGGCAGAGGCAGGTGGATCTCTGTGAGTTTGAGGCCAGTCTGATCTACACGGCCAAGTGCTAGGACAACCAGAGCTACACAGAGAAACCCTGTCTCAAAAAAACAAAAACAAAAAGGAAAAGAAAAGAAAACAAAAGGAGTTTGAATTTTATTCCACCAATAGAAGGGAGTTCTCAAAAGCTTTGAGAGATAAGAGACA
The DNA here is from genome assembly GCA_028555095.1 of Dicrostonyx torquatus. Lineage (NCBI taxonomy): Eukaryota > Metazoa > Chordata > Mammalia > Rodentia > Cricetidae > Dicrostonyx > Dicrostonyx torquatus. Next base: position 945,658 of record JAQHUG010000237.1, on the reverse strand, counting down.
TAAACTATTCATGACTTGAGAGAGTGTCTTTATTACTGGTATAGAGAATAGATAGAGAAGGGCTTTGAAGCTTCAGCTCATCACTCTAGCTGCCCAGAAATTCATCTTGGATACTACCAACGATGCTTCACAGTATTTAAAAATGAAAGGCAGCTCCCAGAGGAAAAGCAAGGATACAAGTCTACTCTAACCCAGGTGTACCCATTAGGAGGTAAATTGTTTAGCAAATATGATTGCCCAAATTAAGGACAATTTTTAAATAGATGTGGCATGTTGAAAATGTTATATTGAAGAAAATATTAATGAAAATTAATCAGTCAAAGAGCTATAGGATAACTTGGAGAAAGAAAAATTGAAGATCTAAATTATTTAAGTTGAAAAGGAGACTACTAATAAACGAGATTTGACAGAAGAGAGAGACTTAGAATTTATAATGTTCTTGTGGTTTCCAAGTGGAAGAATCCAGAAAGCTGTCATCTTGGAGTTGGAGTTCAGAGAACATCTTGGGATTTAAAAGTCATCAGCATAGCTAAAATACATCAACATTTCAGACATGGATATGTTGTTTACAGGGAGAGACTACAGCATGGCAGAAGAGATCATGACTCAGGACATGATCATCAAGTGGAGGTCTGTCTAGGAAAGAGCCATCTGAGGCCAGGACATAATAATCAGGTTGAGATCTCTTGAGGAAAGAAACAAAAGAAGAACCATCTGAAGCACAAGAACCATATTTCAGAATCCAAGAAAGGTATTATGCAAGAAGCTGGTTAGGATAAACAACTTGTGAAGGATATATATTTAGCCATAAAGAAGTCAACTATGTGATCTTTTGATAAGGCTGTTTCCAAGGAATGAGTGGCAAGAAAGAGACCCTTGGTGTGGGAGGTCCAACAGCCCCTGGTGACTGGTGTTGGCTGGGTGGAAAAGAAGTATAAACGAAACACATAAACTCTTCCTGGAGAAATGTTACATAGAGTGAAGGGAAGGAATTTCTCTTGCAGCGTTCATCAGTTTTTAGAGTTTTATATCTACTGATTCACTTCACTCCTGAGGTGACTTCTGAAGATAACAATGGTAAGTTAATACACTTAGGAAGATACTGGGCTAAGAAAGGTTAAAAGGCTTGTTCAAAGTCATTTATAGCACATTAAACAAAATATATTTTCTCATCTATGGTAATTATATGATGTTTACTGCTGAGTACATTTCAGTGAGTATGTCAAAATGTTCTCTTAATCCAATGACTTTCCTGAAAAGTTTTTCTGCACTCTCACAAGCCTCTCCACCAATGCAACAATCTAAATCAGACCCAATCAAACTGAATTAGAAAAAGCCCAGTTTTAATGAATACAAGACGCTCCTCAATGGCTTTCCAGCCCCACAGAGAGGAGATGGGAAAGGAAGACCAGAAAACCATGTGTCTGTTTTCTCGGGGGGCAGCTTAAATACCCTGTGGGAGTGGTCTTGAGCATCTCTGGGAGAGGTGTATCATTTGAATGGCTTTCTGAGATGCAGCGGGTTTTGGAGAGAGATGGAGGAGGGTCTTGGAGTGGAATTTCTACCCGAAAGCTTTCTGTGGTGTCAAATTGAACATTTCTGGTATTTGCTCTTCTTGGATTCTGAAAGGGCATAGAGTTTCATGCTAAGTGATTTTCACTTTGTCTGAGGGACACTATGGAGGAGGTAGGAGGCTTTGCACAAGGGAATGCTATGTTTAAGTCAATGCCGGTTGGAAATAAATCTGGTAGCAAGATGTAGGATGTGTTAGAAGAGATATCACAGAAAAATAAGACAATCAGGACATGGCTTCAAACTGGGACATACTTTTAAATATACATACAATCACATGGTGATTGAGTTAATTCTTCAGATGTCCTTTGGCTTTTGTTTAGGCCAGGGTCTCGGTTGGTTTGCAGTATTACTTTTAATAGACTTCATATACTCTAATGTTCTTTTAAAGGAATTTTTAGGCTGAAATCATTTACAAATGGTATCTCCTAAGAACAGGATTAACTAACTCTCTCTGTGTGTGTGTGTGCGCGCGCGCGCGCACGCATGCATGCATGTGTGCTTGTGTGCGCAAGTGAGCGAAGGGGCCAGAGGTCAACCTGGGGTGTTATTCCTTAGGGCTTTCCACCTTGCTTTTTGAGACAGGACCCCTTACTGTTCCGGGATTTGCCAATTTGGCTAGGTTGACTGGAGAGTGAGTCCCAGGGATTCTCTTCTCTGCCTGTCTAGGACTAGAACTTAAGTGTCCACTAACACATGTGGGCAATACAACAGAAGTCCCTGTATTTGTGTGACAAGTACCTTATAGTCTGGATACTCAAGCCTTGTTTGCTCTGTTTTCATGGCTACTTTTTGTAAGTAGTATATTTTCTCATCTATGGTAATTATTTGATGTTTACTGCTGAGTACATTTCAGTGAGTATATCAAATTTTAAAAAGTTGTTCCCACTTCTAAGACTCAGATAACACCTATAGGAAAGAATATTTATGATTGTATATACTAATGACTAGAGTTTGGAAAATTGTATGCATTTGCAATTGTAGAACAATAGTAGAAATAAGGGAATAGATGAAAATGAGATGATGGCAGGGATAACAGAGAAGAAAAATAAGCTCTGATAGGTATTTTTAGAGAGTTTGGAGTGCAGCTATTACCCTAAGGTATTTTCTGCATCATTTCCAAGATGCCCTTGGGCTGAAATAATGGAAAATAGTTAAAGTCTTAAGCAGCACAATGAATTTGTTATAAGTCAAGAAGCCCTGAGATAGAATGGCTCCAAGGTTTGTGGTCAGTGACATTGACATTATCAACCACTCAGTTTTCAACCACTTTCTAGATATAGCATAGTGACCAGGCTTTATCTTCATGACTTCCAAATATGAATTGAGAAATCCCATCAGTATTTCTCGTGTGACAGGAACCTTGAAGGGTGAAAAAATGCTTCCCCAGAGTTGTTAGCACAGAAGGGTTTTCCTTCAGGACTCCTTGGCAACACACAAGCCTTGTATTCATTTACAAACTAGTAAATGCAATGGAAAATAACATAGGATAATCTACACAAATTAGGACTTATTCTCTGAGCCAGGGATAGATACTGTTTTGTTGACTGAGGTTTCTGTCCCGCCCAGTCCTGCAGTTGTTCAGTCCCAAAGAAACACACAGAGGTCTACAGTAATTATAAACTGGTTGGCCTATTAACTCAGGCTTCCTATCAACTCTTATATCTTACATTAACCCATAATTCCTGGCTGTATTAGCCACATGGCTTGGTACCTTTTGTTAGTAAGGCATTTTTATCTTGTTTTCTCTATGTCTGGGTGATGATTGCAGACTGAGCCTTTACTTTTTCCAGAATTCTCCTATTCTGGTCACCCCACCTATACTTTCTACCTGACTACTGGCCAATCAGCACTTTATTAAACCAATACAAATGACAAATCTTTATAGGGTACAAGTCCCACAGCACTGTCCTGAAGGATGAAATTCTCAGGAGATTAGGGGCTTCATTGACAAGTATGGCCAATATCCATGGGTCTTTTACAATTACCATGGAGATCTGTAGTTTTTCATCTACTAAGTGTGTTTTCAAGATTCTTTGCATTCCTCTCTGCACATAGTTGAGAAAGTCTTGAGGCTCATGACTTTTCATTTGTAGGAATCTACTTAGATCTTCTCTCCATGTGTTGAATTAAGGCAGTGCGAAATACTTCAAATGCAAAGTCCACTTCCTGCTTAGTGATGCACATGGGGGGCGCGATGCGGAATGTCTGAGGAGGAGAGGAAAATCATCAGAGAATCAAATGGGACTTCCAGAAATGGGCTAGACCAAGAACCCAAGGATTTATTTATTTATTAATATCATATATCTGACATTTCTCTCACCAGGTTGCCTTCCTCCTCTTTCCTCCTGGGCTCTTTCACCTTTAAGTCTTTACACAAATCCTCTTATCATCTTGCTTTGAGGTTTTCCTTTTTGCTGTCTATTAACCTCCTTGCCCTTCTTCCATCCTCCCTGAGATCTTACTTTGCCACCTCCCGAATGCTCAGCTTCTGCCCTCACAAAACATCAGTTTCCCTGATTCCCACTGTTCTGAATCTACTCATGTTCAAGGTCAATGCCCAAATAACCCAACTGCTGTTTCCCATCGTGCCCACCATTTTCATAAGAATTTGGGGCTTCTTTTTCCTTCATTATTCTCTGACCCCATCACTCCAGTCAGGTTTCTTCCTTCTGTTGTCTCATAACTTCGAGAACAAAGTCAACTGAACTACACTCTCTCTTGCCTCTCATTTTGCAAACGTTTCTAGGCTGATGTTGCTTTGCTCATATGGCCAAGTCTCAGAGCTGATTAATGTTGTAAATGATCTTGTCTTCTGCTTCTATAATCACACATTCCTCTAAACTCTCAGCACACCATTGACCCCTTCCTGACTCCACTTTCCTCCCATTCCCTCTGTCTACTAAAGAGAGTTCTGCCCTAAGTTTCTGTCTTAACCTCACTGAGCTTCTCACTGGGACATTAGACTGCCCTAGTTTTCCTCATTTTTACTATTTTCATGTTGACAACCCCAAATTATCATTTAAATCATATCTTTCTCACTTAACCACATACTCAAATACCAAACTAGGTGCCCATAAATGCCTTAAATGAAGCATGTTTAAGGATGAATGCATTCATGCCCACCTTAAGCAACTCAGACAAGAGGCTTTCATCCTTCATTCTTGTTTATTCTTTAGACCCAAATCTTATGCAGTTCACTCCCCAAATATCATCAGAATGTATCTTTTATTCCTCCAGCCACTGCTGAAGCACAGAAAGCATCCTCAGTTCCTGTCAGACTCCCTGTCTCTGATCTTGTCTCAGAGGACAGACTCAAAAATGCGCTCACTAGTTATATGATCTGGGCAATTTACTTAACTTCTAAGTACTGCTCTTTATTCATCTATAAGGTAAGGGTGATAATAGTATCGGTTTCTTCTGGTTTGTTGAGAGCACTATGAGTCAGTACATACAACATGTCAAGAGGAGCGACTGACAGGTGACAGGCCTTCTAGGTGTTTGCTGTCATCCCACTAAGCTGATGCTCCAGCCACACCTGTGTGTGGACAGCTCCTTGCACTCTGCTCTTCTTCTCCTCATGCTTTGGCTAACTGTAGAGTGAGCAAAGGCTCTGTTAGCCAGAATAGCTGGCCTAAGTACCCATTCTCTCTCCTTCCACAGCATCCCATTTTATAGCTACAGAAGAGAATAATATATTGTATTGCAGTTCAGCGTTTCTATGTTATCTTTTCTCCCATAAACTCAATGAAGAAGATGATCTGAACACATTTATCACTGTAGCTTTGATTCCCTGCATATCATTGGCTGCTTCACATGAATATGAAGGGAAAGCTAAACTAGTAGACAATTACATTATCTTTATAAATGAAGATTTAAATAATTAGGGCACACTATTTGATGTGACCAGAAAACCATTCCTAGTGTTTGTTTAGGGATCTTGTCTGATAGCTCCAATTTCCTCTGACAAGCAAGAGGCAAGAAGTGGATCTTTCAGTATCCATTGTGTTAGCCAGGAAGGGAGTAGGGTACTGGGAAGAATGAGGAGTTTGAAGTGGGTATAAATATTAAGAAGCCTGGAGTTCTGAACACCGTATTGGCTAAAGGTATCAGCAATGCACTATATATTTAAAAGTCCATGCAGTGGGTTGAATGGGAATGGTCCCCATAGACCCATGTGTTTGAATATTTGGTTCATAGGGAGCGGCACTATTAGGAGGTGTGGTCTTGTTGGAGTAGGTGTGGCCTTATTGGAGGAAGTGTGTCTCAGTCTGCTGCCTATGGATCAGGATGTAGAACTCTCAGCTCCTTCTTCACCACTGTGTCTGCCTGATAGACTAAACTTCTGAATTTCAAGCTAACCCAAATTTAGTGTTTTCCTTTATAAGAGTTGTCATGGTCATGGTATCTCTTCAGAGCAATAAAACTCCAACTAATAATATCAAAAAGAAAGAATTTTGGATGTTCTCATCACAAATGATATGTGAGAAGATAGATAAGCATCATTTCTTGAACTTTATAATATTATACATACATCAAAACATTGTGGTGGACTCCCTAAATATGTGCGATGATTATGTTTCATGAAAGAAAATGTTTTGAAATGGGAGAAATTAAAGAGAGGAAAAAAGGATATTCATGGGGAACAGAAGTCACTCTCTAAATCTCTACCATGGGAGTCCTTCCTGGTGAGGTACTTGATGCTGTGAGGATTTAGACACAGGTGGTATTGTGCATCATCACCACCACCACCATCATCATCATCACCACCACCATCATAATCATCGCATTCTGGTAGTACAGGGTCAGACCAGGGTCCTGACAGTAGAATGAGTTTAACTTCCAGGAAGTGGGTAGGGTGAACCCTTTCTTGGAATATTCCTGCGGAGGGTGAAGGACACTGAGTGGCTATTCTTGAGCTCTGCGCAAGGGTCCATGTTTAGGATGGTCTCTGATCTTTCTTTGAGGCATCATAGAGGGCAGCCATGGCTCTTAGATTGTTGTCTGCTGTAATGGCCACTAAAACTGAGCAGATTCACACACTCAGACTTCAGAGAGGAGTTAAGAAAGACTGTGGTTGTTTTCTCAGGGTTTAGAACTAATTAATACACAGTACAGTGCATATGTATGTATCAATTGCATGGATGTTGTAACTCTGTTATCATCCATGCTGCGTGTTCTCTAGTTTGTGTGGCCTTTCTAATGCCTCTCTTTGGCCCACACAAAAAAATGATAACTCAATCACTTTATTACATCACCCTCTAGTGGCAGGAGCTGCCTCTTTGTCCATTTCTCCTGACTACACCTGAGCATTATCATAAAACATGGAGGAAATACAGATGGGTTCCCTAGAACAGTGACACACTAGGAAGACCCTACCTGGCAGGCAGCCCTCTTCTTACCTGAGAAAAAATGCCCCCTCTGCCCACGAGGAGCCCCATGTTTTTGCAGTCCTCATGGATTTGATTCACTTCGGTTTTAGGAAGAGGCTGGCGTCTCATCTATGAATAAATTAAAAAATGTTTTCTATTTGGTGTTTCAATGGTTAGAAGAATGATCTCCCCAGGCATGGGGCCCAGGAAAAACCACAACAAAACAAAACTCAAGCAACCAATATCTTCCTAATTAAATAAAGCTGTTAATTACTGAGCCAGAGGATTTCGGGGGTGGGGTGGGTGGGTATTAAAAGTATTGGTTTTTATTCTATTTCATCCAAAAAATTCCCAAAGACTAAGTGAAATTCCATGCAGGCAGTCAGTAAATCCTGGCTCTGCTAAAGGCTACCCTGGGGGGTTGGTCCTTTAATACCTCATTTGGGATCTGTTTTGTTGGTGTTGAAATTCCTTTCAACTCTTTATGGTGCTTTGCTGAGCTGAAGAGTTCATTCCAAGGTCCAGGAAATGGCTTCAAAGTTTCGCAAGGGCACATGCAGCTAAGTGTTCCCCGGGCCAAGGCATAGCCGTGGGGCTGGCGTGCAGCTAAGTGCTTTCTGTGTTTGTGAAACTGCTCTTCCCCCGAGACTCCATCTCTTAGGGTCAGGAGAAGTAAGTGCTTGGGAGCCAGGAGGGCATGCCAGATTTCTAGGCACTGAGGTTGGTTTTGTACCCAGGGCTCAGACATGCTGCGTCCACTCTGGTGACTCTGGGCTGGAGTTTGCATCATTTCTGTGTATCTCTGCATCTCCAGTTTACGAGCACAACTATTTCCCCCTAGTTTATTCATTTCAAGCCCACGTGTTCCTGCATTATCCGGGGACCTTTTACACTACAAAACATGGGCCTTTTGGTAGGACAAATTGGTATACTGGAAAGGCTTAGCATGGGTCATTTTAAAAATGAGCCATAGGGAACTGTCTTGGGATCTCTTCCAATCCTCCTTAATAAGTCTCAGGTGGTTTTGCTGCTCCAGTCTCTCGAATTTCCTTCACAGATCAGTCATAGGGATCATCATGACTGACTTCTGTGTTTTAGATATGTAAGCCATGATCCGGCCCATAGGTCAGCCTCTGAGGTAGAGGAAGGTTCCTTCCAGTGCAGTCAGTTTGCTGTCCCCTCAGGACTTCCTACCCATTGTTCCCATGGTAGTGTATTACATATAGTAACCCACAGCTTCTTAGTTCCTGATAATATGTATGCATTTAACCCTACTAGCGTCTCCATTACCTGCTACTGGCCCCAGGCAGCCACCCAGATAACTGCCGAGCATTACCTTGTCTTGAACCATCTCTATCCCTATCATAAGGCCTTTGCCTCGGACATCCCCAACGATGTCGAATTCCTCCCGCAGCTCAGCAAACTTGAGTATCATGTAGGTACCAACTTCTTGACTGTTCTTCTGTAGATTTTCTTCCTTAATCACCTGTTGAGAGATATCCTTCAATAATCATACACAATTGGAGGACTGACTGAGAAGCACAGAGAGCTAAGCGCCCATGGTCCTCTTTACAGCAGCATAACTAGAGAAACAGAGTCAGCTGTGGACAAACCGGGGACCACAGAGGTCGGCTGTAAGGAACAAACAGTCGTGGCGAAGGTGATTTCCCTGAACCTGTCCACCTGTAGAGGCAAGCAAGAATTTAAGAAATGTTAGCGATGCCTATTCCATAATGCGGAGGTTCATTTTTCCAGGTTTTTCAAAGCACTGGTATACAGTGGTGTAAGTAATAAGTGAACTGAGGAAAGGAATCACCCGGGTGCTTTTCCCATGGGATACAGTGACCCCGCTTCCCCCGCTGCCACCAGACATAGGTGCTCATAGTCCAAACACTCTAGTGTGCGACACCGCTCCCTTTAGCTGAGCCTCATGTGCTTTCACAGCTAAGGAGCCTGAGGTATAAAAAGATTTTCGCCTAACTTCCACTTGCAGTGGACACCTCTGATGGGTTTAAAATTTTTTAAATTATGTTTTTATTTGTTCTGTGTACGTGTGTTGGGGCACATGTGGAGGTTAGAGAACTGACTTTGGGAGTCAGTTCTCTCTTTCCAGTGTGGATCCTAGAAATCCAGGTGAGATGGTCAGGCTTTACAGCGGAAGTCTTTGCTTGGTGAACCATCTCACCTAGTCTGTAGCATCTTTGATTCTTGGCAAGACACCCAATACTACATCTATACTTAGCTAATAATAACTGTGATTTCAGGATGATTTTGATGTTTGGAGGACTTATTTGTTCACCTAAACCCTCTTTCTTATTTGAATTGGTTGAGGTGACATAACACAGTTAAAACAAAAGGTCAGACTCTGGCTGGAGAAGCAAGTTGACAGACTGCAGGTCTTCATCTTCCTTGCTCTCTTCCTCGAAATTCAATCCCTTAGTCTCATTCCCAGTGGTAGCAGACTTCTTGCTGCAGCCTTCTCTCCCTCCCCACTTCCATTTCCGGTAGATCAGACAGATCTTCCTCTTCAACTTTCCTTTCTCCCACTCATTGCTTTATCCCAGTCCCCAACTCCAACAAGCATCCCCTGGGAACTCAATATCCAAGCCTGCTGGATAAACAAGCAGGCCAGCGAGGCAGGTAGGCTAACTTCAGATCTTCATTTTCCCTCCCCCTTTCCAAATCCAACCTCCCAGTCTCATCCCCAGCTCTGTAGCAGTTTTCTTGCTGTGGCCCATTCAGTGGACTAAACAAATCCTGGTAGGACAAAATATTTTCCTTCCTTCTGAGGAACCCCCATTTCCTGTCCTAGCCCATCCCCATTTCTAAGGAGGTTAACCACATCCAAGAAAATATGAGGAATAAATAATCCTAGACAAGAAAATCAAAAGAGGACACACACACACCATACCAACAAAATATCAGGAATCAACAAACACTGCTCATTGATTTCTCTCAACATCAATGGTATCAATTCCCAAATAAAAAGGCAGAGACTAAACAGGATGAATATCAAAACAGGATCCATTTTTCTACTGCATCCAAAATCACATGTTAACATAAAGGATAACCATCACCTCAGGGTAAAAGAATGAAAAAAGATATTCCAAGAAAATGGACTTTAAAAACCAAGCTGAGGTAGCCATCTTAATATCTGATAAAATAGACTTCAAACCAAAACTAATCAGAAGTGATAGGGAAAGACACTACATACTCATCAAAGGAAAATCCAACAAGAGGGCACTGGACTTCTTAGCATCTATTCACCTAACACAGGGGCACCCACATTCATAAAAGAAATATTAATAAAGTTTAAAGCACATATTGTCCCTCACACACTGATAATGCTAGACATCACTACCCAAATCTCACCAATAGATAGGTCATTCAGACAAAAACTAAACAGAGAAATGTTCGAGCTAACTGACATTGTAAACCAAATGAACCTAACAGATATTTATAGAATAGTTCACTCAAACATAAAAGAATATTTCATATTCTCAGAGCCTCATGGAACATTCTCCAAAATTGATCATATACATAGTCATAAAATGAGTCTCAACAGATACAAGAAAATTGAAATAACACCCTTCATCTAATTTGAACATCATAGATTAAAAGTAGATAACAACAACAGAAAGCTTACAAACTCATGGAAACTGAACAACTCTTCACTGAGAGAAAAAATGGGTCAAGACAGATATAAAGAAATGAAAGGCTTTCTAGAATTCAATGAAAATGAATATACAACATATCCAAACTTATGGGGGACAATTAAGGTTCATATTGCTAAGAGCATACATAAAAAAATTGAAATCTCATACTAGTAACAATACCACACCCAAAAATCTAGAATAAAAGGAAGAAATTATGCTCAAAAGTAGTAGACAGTAAAACATAATCAAACTCAGGGCTGAAATCAATAACACAAACAAACAACAACAACAACAAAAAAAAAACCCTCACAAAAACTTAACGAAGCAGAGTTGGTTCTTTGAAAAAAATAAGAAAGATCGACAAACACTTATCCAAATTAACTAGAAGGTGGAGAAAAAAAGATACAAATTTACAAAATTAGAGATGAAGAAGGGGCCAAAATCGAAGAGAACAAGGTAACACAGAGACTCATAAGGAGATACTTTGAAAACTTGTGCTCAACAAACTGGAAAATCTAAAAGAAACAGGTAATTTTCTTGATACATACTACTTACCAAAGTTAAATCAAGACCAGACAAGCAATTTCAATAGACCTTTAACCCCTAGTGAAATAGTAGTCATTAAAAGTTATTCCCCACACCAAAAACAAACAAACAAAAAAGCTTAGGGCCACAGAATTTTAGTGCAGAATTCTGCCAGTCTTTCAAAAAATAACACCGATACTGCTCAAACAAGTCCACAAAAACAGAAACAGAAGAAATGTTGCCTGAATTGTTGTTCAAGGCTATTGTTATCCAGATACTCAAACCACATAAAGATCCAACAACGAAAGAAAACTATAGACCAGTTTCTCTTATGAGCATGGATGCACAAATTCTCAATAAAATACTGGCAAACTGAATCAAAGAAAACATCAATCACCCATCATGTGTAGCATGAATTCTAGTTGATCTTAATAATAAAAAACTGGAGTCAAATATTAGGGGGTGAAAACTGAAAGATCAGAGAGACCGTGTAGTCAGCCAGTTTGGCTTACCTCTATGAAATCCTCAGACCAAATGGGGTATCCTGTCTCTACAAGTCCTCAGACTGAATGCTTTCTCTATGAAACCTCTCTGAATCCTGAGCTCCTGTTTTCTCCCGCCTTATATTGTTCTCTCCACCCAGCCATATCACTTCCCATCTCTACTTCCCTAGTGCTGGGATTAAAGGTGTGAGCCACTTAGCTCTGTTTTAGATTTATTCAATCTCATGTAGCCCAGGATAACCTTGAACTCACGGAGATTCATCTGTATTTGTCTCCTGAGGGCTGGGATTAAAGGTGTGTTAACACTGTCTGACATCTATGGCTAACTAGTATTGCTAGTTCTGTACTCTGATCTTCAGACAAGTTTTATTTTTTAAAGCACAAATAAAACACCACCACAATCATGATCAAGTAGGCTTCATCCCAGAGATATAAGGGATGGTTCAATATATGAAAACTGATGGATGTAAATCATCATATAAACAAACTGAAAGACAAAAATCACATGATCATCTAATTAGGTGCAGAAAGGCCTTTGACAAAATCCAACAATTTCATGATAAAAGATTATGGATATGAGGGGCATGCCTCAATACAATAAAGGCAATTTACAGCAAGCCTATAGCCAACATCAATTTAGATGGAGAGAAACTCAAAGCAATTCCACTAAAATCAGGAACAAGACAAAGTTTTCCAATATCTCCATACCTCTTCATCAATACAGTACTTGAAATCTTAGCTAGAGCAATAAGACAACAGAAAGAGTTCAAGGGGATATAAATTGAAAGGAAGAAGTGAAAGTATCTTTATTTGTAGATGATATGATAGTATACATAAGTGATCCTAAAAAATTCCATTAGGGAGCTCCTACAACTAATAAACTCTTTTAGCAAAAGTAGTTAGATATCAAATTAACTAAAACAAAACAAAGAGAAAACAAAACAAACAATAGCCCTCCTATATACAAATGGACTGAGAAAGAAATCAGGGAAACACCTTTCACAATAGCCTCAAATAATATAAGCTACCTTGGGGTAACTATAACCAAACAAGACTTGTTTGATAAAAACTTAGTCTTTGAAGAAAGAAATTGAAGATGATATAAAAAGATGGAAAGATCTTCCATGCTCATGAATCAGTAGGATTAACATAATAAAGATGGACATTGAAATTGGACCAAAAGCAATCTACATTGAATTGACAGATTCAATGCAATCCCATCAAAATTATAGCACAATTCTTTACAGATCTTGAAAGGACAGTTCTCAGTCTAATATGAAAATACAAAAAAAAAACCCAGGATAGTTAAAACAATCCTGAACATTACAATCTGAACTCACAGGGAGTTAGGCAGCATGCATAGGACCTGTATGGGTTTGCACCCAACGGGGTCCTAGAGTTTCGAGAGCTGGAAGACGTGGACACACGGCCCATTCCTAACTGAGAAGCAATCTCCAGTTGGTAATCACTTGAAAAATGAAAATTTAGTTTTCTTCAAGGGTGTCTCACTGGGGAAACATACTACTCTTAAGAATGGGCTTTATGTTGAACACCAGGTGGCCAATGGAAAGTGAACTCAATGGCGTCTTTGGAGGGTCCTTGTCTTATGTTGTGTCAGGCAGGGCTTTCCTCTTCTTCCTTTTTTTTTTTTTAAGGTTTATCTCTCTCTCTCTCTCTCTCTCTCTCTCTCTCTCTCTCTCTCTCTCTCACACACACACACACACACACACACACACACACACATTTACCCTACAGGTCTTTCATATATATATGAAATATGTGTGTGTATATAATGACTTCTAGTTTAGTGTTTTTATAGGATTTATATACATACATATATACACATATGTGTGTGTATATAATGACTTCTAGTTTAGTGTTTTTATAGGATTCCTGAATGTGCAAATGAGTGGGTCTACATGTCTGTATCTATTTCTTGTACCTTTTCTTGGGCTCTCTTTCTTCTGTTTGTTTAATTCTGATGTGTTAAATTTTATTTTATCTTATTACATTTTACTTTATCATTATCCCTTAGAAATCTTTGAGTTTTTTAATGAGAGACAGGTAGGAGGGGAGATGGGGAGGAACTGGGAGGAGTAGAGGGAGGGAAAGCCATAATCAGCATGTATTATGTAAAAAAAATATTTCAATAAGAGGAAAAAGTTGGCAATGTCAACAACAAGAAATGTCAAATTTCTACCCACTCGTTCACATCTCATGACTTAATCATATCTTAAATTATTTAATTAGCTATAATAGCTTTAACTTCTTTATTTCTGTCCAAAACACTTTTAAATTTCTTGAATAGGTGAGTCATAGTCATAGTTCAAAATAAGAAGCACAAAAGTTTAAATAGCAGAATGATTTGTACTGACCTCTGACCCTAGTCAAGTTTCTCCTCATATAAATTGAATTTAAAAACCTCTTTGGATGTTCTTTCAGAAACACCTTGTACTTATTTAAGCAAAAGGCATTATACATTTTGGTAAGGAAATTTTATAAAGAGGACTTTTTTTCAAAACAATAATGGGATAATTAAAATAAGAATGTGGGACATTTTATTACTAAGTTGATTTAGCAAAATAGTGGTGATTTGGTTTTCTCCTGGGGACCGTGAAGAATCTTTCCTTGCTTTCATCAGGGAAACATCTTTTTCTTGTATATGGCAATCAATACCCATAATTGGTCAACACATAGAGAACGAGAGACTGTGGCATGCTCAGTTCTCAGAGGGGCATTGGTACCACATCCCTTCCATTGGAGCTTCAGAGACCATTGCAGAACTCGGGTGAAAAGACTGTATGAGCCAGGGGAACATATACCGCCGGGAAACAGTATTTGCTTGCCATGATGGTGCCATTGCACACATGAACTCGCAGTGGCTGAGACTGTACGCCTGAGACCTGCAGTAATGAAGCTAGTGAAAATCCAGAATGAAGGGAGGAGGAGCTCAGGAAAAGCTATTCCTCCTTGAGGAGCTCTTAATGATTGCTTGGGGAGGGAAAGTCAGTTTTCTTCAGAAAAGGGCTCCCTGAGAGTCTACCGATGCTCTCGCCATGGTCCCATAAACATGTACATCCAGGCATCACTAAATAAACTCAGTGGGTTAACAAAAGAGGAAAACACATGAAGTTGGGAGGAAAAAGTGGTAGGTGGGTATGGGAAAGTAATTACAAGGGAGACAAAGGGGTGGATTTGATTTAAACACAGTATATGCATCTATTACATTCTCAAACAATAAAATTATTACAAAATTGGCTAATATTAAACAGTGAATGTGATAGGGCTGAACATATATATATATATGTGTATATATATATACACACATATACACACACATATATACATATATATATATATTTGGTTTTTCGAGACAGGGTTTCCCTGTAGCTTTGAAGCCTGTCCTGGAACTAGCTCTTGTAGACCAGGCTGGCTTCGAACTCCCAAAGATTCGCCTGTCTCTGCCTCCCGAGTGCTGGGATTAAAGGCGTGCAGCATCACCACCACCTGGCTAGCTGAACATATTTTTTCTGGTTTTTTTTTAGTTCTTAGATGAATCACCCTGATATAATCAGTTAAAACGTGTAGTTTCTCTATACTCTTTCATTTATAGTTATAAAAGGAAGAAAAACATCTATAGTATATTGCAAAAGTTAAGTTAGAAATGGTGAATAGCTGTGAAAACCTATGCAACAAATACTACCTGGAAAGCTAGAAAAATTATCCCATGGACAGGGCAATTCTTACCTTTCCCATGCATGTGAAGCTGATTATTTACAACTTCTTATTCAGAACTTTAAGAACCCAAAGTCATCTTTAAAAAGAGGGGCAGAGACTAATAACTGGAGACAAAATTTAAATTGATGAATTACCGACTACATTTCTACTTTCCCATGGCAATGTGACAGAGTTCAGATAAAACATGTGGTTTAAAAATAGTTACTTAGTGCATGCAATCAGAGGGATAGGACAGACCTTGAGCACAGCAGATCCAATGGCACAGGCCAGGGGGTTTCCTCCAAAAGTGCTGAAGTGATGCATGCATTTAGTCAAAGATTGAGCGATTTCTAAGGGTGGAAAAAAAGAGGTTAAAGTGACACATTCATACCCATTGTGTCTCATCACGACATTGGCATTACGTTCACTTTCTTTTTTCTTTCATCTTTTATTAATTATGTATACGGCATCTGCCTACATGTATTCATCCCTGCAGGCAGAAGAGGGTACCAGATCTTATTATAGATGGTTGTGAATCACCATGTGGTTGCTGGGAATTGAATTCAGGACCTTAGGAAGAATAAACAGTCTCTTAACCCCTGAGCCATCTCTCAGCCCCATAAACTACACATTCTTTTTTGTTTGTTTGTTTGTTTGTTTTTGAGACAGGGTTTCTCTGTAGCTTTGGAGCCTGTCCTGGCACTCACCCTGTAGACCAGGCTGGCCTCAAACTCACAACCCTCCTGAGTGCTGGGATTGAAGGCATGTGCCATCACCGCCCAACATGTTCACTTTCTTCTTACAAATGACATCCATTTATTTCCTTCTTTACTCATCTAACAGTGATAGACTGGACTGTGTCCCCTTAAAACCTATAAGTTTAAATGCTAGGACCAAGTGTGACTGTGTTTGGAGGCGGAGTCTTTAAACAGGTCATTAGGGTTAAATGTATCACAAATCTGGGGCTCAAATCCCACAGGACGATGTCCTTATAACACTGAGAGATTCTAGAGTGCTCCTGCCTTTCTTCTGTGTGCATACATAGAGAAGGTCGTTTAGAGAAACAATGAGAAGGTGGCCAACTGCAAGGCTAGAAGAGAATCGTAGGCATAATTCAACTCTGCCGGCATTTTGATCTTGTCAGCCTTCCCGTCTGTGGGAAGATAAACTTCTGTTGTTCCAGCCACTTGATCCATGCTATCTTACTTGGCCGGAGGTCACTAAGATGTGGAAAAGGAGACAGCTTATTTATTTCATGAGAAGGTGACAACACAATCTGTAATGTGTCACATGAGTTAGGAAGCATCTGAAAATGACATGCAGGTCTTGCAGAAACTCTCCAAGTAACCATGTCTTTTATTTCTATTCATGAGAGTAAGAGTGAGGTACTGAGGAAATGATCTTCTATGATAAATTCAGTAGCATAGTTCTGCATTCCGTCAAGGGCAGTTCATTACACTTCGCTTTCCGCAATCAAATTTTCACTTTTATTTCATATAGCAGTTGTTTTCAATTTTCCTAATGCTGTGACCCTTTAGTACAATTCATTTTGTGGTGATTCCCAAACATAAAATTATTTTATTGCTACTTCATAACTGTAATTTTGTTTTTGTTATGAATCCTAATGTAAGCATCTGAGATGCAGGATATCTGATAAATGACCCCAAAAGGGCTGTGACTCACAAGCTGAGAACTGCGGTCATAGAGTGTTCTGCATAAATGAGATTTTATTTTATTAGACTATATGGCTGTAGGACACTGATAGAGAAATCTGGATCTCTAATCCATAGTTAATGGCATTGGAAGACCATGTGACCATGGAAGATTCTCTTCCAAGAAAAGATTCTTCTGGAAGTTTCAGTATTTTCTTTTGTAATCCACTCCCCTAATCCTCTTCTGTATTAGAACTCCAGCTACTATAATGGAAGAGGTTGTCTTTTCTCCAACAAGGAGGGGATGGCTGATTCTCTTCCTTCTGCCCCATGGCCTGGCACCTTCCTCTTTCATTTGCTTGGACAACACATCATGTGGTTCCCATCATTACCTCTAGCCTATACACGTCACAACCCATGCTTTATACCATTGCCAGTGCATGAGGCGAGCATGGACATGCTGGACATTGTACCTGGAGTGGTCACAACTGCAGCCATGGGGAAGCCATTCCCAATCCCTTTAGCCATGGTGACAATATCAGGCAGTACATCATGAGTTTGGAAGCCCCAGAAGTGAGAGCCCAGCCTTCCAAATCCTGTCTGCACCTGGAAATAGATTAAAAATCATCAGAAAACTTTCAGACTCTGTTCTATTCCCTTTCTTTACCTCCTTCCCATTTCTCCTTAGCCTTCTTGATCCTTGCAGTCTTATAGACAAAACCCTCGATCCATGTCTGAGGTTGAATGCATCCAAAGTCATTCCTAGCTTCTTGAGACGTTGGAAATATTCTTTGTCTTTTGAATCTCTATTAACTAACTTATCAAAGAGAAGTAATCCTATCAGCCTAGCACAGCACAGGACTGCTGGAGAGTTATATAATAACACATGCAAAGGCATCAGGATGTTTAACCCTCCTTAATAAGTTTCTCCTGTGCACAAGACAAACAGAGAAACTGGTTCCCCTGGAGGAAGCAAGAGTAACTATCTATCCAATATGACCAAAAGAGAAAATGCTTTTCTCTTCCTGCATTATGAGGATGATGCCGCTGAACCAGTGTGTTCAGAGCATAACTGCTTTAATCCAGAACCAGCTATACATTGAAAGTTGATCATAGTTTTTGTTCACACTGTCCCTATTCTCAATGACTTATGTTTTAAAATCCACTTTCATCAGCCTAGATCCCAGTAGGTTCTATTCAAAGTATTCTAGGCGTGTGGCTACCAGTGTCTCTCAACAGATTCTTATTACTATAATGTATGTGTCATGACAGCCCTGCCTGAGCTAGATTCTTAGTGTTTGTAGAAGGAAAGAAATCATGACAGAAAGATGTCATGAACATCTCCAGACCAGAGCCTTTCTTGATTTCCATCTGCCTCTGTTTCTACGTCTGCCTGTCTTTCTCTCCACATGCACACTTAACTAGGTGAGATGGACACTGGAAGCCCAGTCTCAAATGCACCAAAGACTAAGTTTTATTTTTATTTTTATTTATTCCCCAGACTTCCCTTCTTTTCTTTTACACCTATTATAGGTTACTGCAATGGGTTGCTCTACAGGTTGGTTGTTCTTAGGTGACAGTGACCAATCCAGGAGTAGATACGAGATGTGGGAGTCCAATAGACTTTATCTGCAGCCCCAAGTCTTCACGTCCTAGCTACAGGCCACTGGATAAGCTGATTAACTGGCCCAAGTGACAATGTAGGCATTCTATATAATTTGTCCTCTGGCCTATATCTTTTCTCCTCTCTATCTGTCTAAAAATGGCACAAATGGTGAAACAGATGATTGTGTGGAAAATACACAAAACCATGCAGAATGAAGCATAACCAGTCCCATGAGTTTCATAGGGTGGGCTGCACAGTAGGACAAATGGATTGTGCATAAATCCTGGTGTCTCCGGGGATGGGAGTACACGGTAGGGAGCGGGACAGCTGAAGCTGTGGTAGCGGGGTACTGGGACAGTGGATCCACGCCCTCTATCTGTTACAATCCTGTTACTGGTTAACATTGCAGTGTCTCTCAAACTTGTCCACTGTTATGTTCTTGAAAGTCACGAAAATGGGGGTGGTGGGGAGAAAAACGAGAGACGGTCGTGAAATCACATCTTTTGGAAATTCTAAAGTTCTGATTTTCTTTGAATTCAGCCTACCTTCCTTCTAATTAGTCTGATTGTGAAAGCTTGCCAAGGCCAAGGTTTATCATCTTTCCCGAGACAGCTAATTTCAAACTGATTGAATGTGGTTTTCCTTTCTTTTTTTTTCCCTTCTGTTAATAGTCGATTACCTCCCTCTTGATGGGACCTTGATGAGTCCCTAGCACAAGGAAGTGCAGAGCAGGAAGACCTTGCTGAAGCTGCTACTGCATAGCCTTGGCAGTGGTACACTCTGAGCCCGCTGGACAGGGACCTGGCCACACAAGTGGCGCTGGCAATTGCAAGATTTCTGCCTTCAGGGCAACCCAACATGAATTGTGAGGCAATTTTAGTCAAGGAAAACAACCAGTAAAGGCAAGTGAGACTGGCATAAATAGGAGACACACACGTTTCCCATTTGTCCATAGTGGGCCAAGCCACCTGTTTGTGCAAGCATGCTGGGCTCCACTGGTAAAAATGGGAGAGGACTTCTGTGGCTTAGGTATCACCCTCTGGTCTTTAAAAAAAAATCTCTAGAGCTAGTCTAAGCAGATAAAATGCTGGTTTATCTAATAAACTGCAATCCAAGGTTTAATTCTAAATATACAAGCTAGAGCCCATTGGTGAGCGTTAGTTCCTTCAAAGTAGGGACTACCATGTACTTATTTCAGCTGGGCTGCCTCCACTCTGGCACTTTACAAGTCTGTGCAATCTAAATCTGCATGTCTGAAGTGGTAGCAACCTTGTCATTTAGACACTGAATTATTACTTACTTTTTAAAAACAATCTAGTTGACATTGCTTTGGCATTAAGATGAACACTAAGACTATGAGATTAAATATCTTTTATGGCTTGTTAGGAGTCTGGCAACAATTCATAGAACAAGGAATAATAATAATGGTGAGAATTAAAGCACACCGTATAACATATCATCACCTATGCCCAATAGCAATGTTTTAAATAGAAACCAGTTTGGATGCTTAAATTCCATTATATTTGTTACTCTAACTTTCTAACAAACCAACAGAGGCTTCTTTACTTTATGGCCACATTTCAGAGCCCATGGACTTGCTTTCTGCCTAAAACACCAAAGAGGGTTTGAAGAGGTCTCTTTCTGCATCTGTCCTGTTCCTACTGCATCAAGTTGGTCCCTGGCATAGCCACTCACTTCATCGGCAATGCACACACCTCCCCTCTCTCGAACCAAGGCAAAAGCTTCTTTCAGAAACTCCTTCGGGTACTGGACAACACCATTCACACCCTGGAAAAGATTATATCAGGAAGACTTGAGTGTCAACAGGAGTCATGTCTCAGCACCAAGGATGAAGATAGATTATTATCCTCATCACCATGATGTCAGTGCTACCAGCTGAATGAACAGTGGGTAGAATTGTTCCGACTGGGGTTTCGTACCATGCCTTCAGATGGAAAGCTATGACTCTATTTTTTCCTGAGGTTAGAAACAAGGAGGCTTGATGTAAGATGGATTCCCTGAACACTTTGTGTTAAATAGTTAAACATCAAAGATGTCTTCTTTCCTGGTGACTTTAGGGATTCAATGGCTTCACCTATTTATCTGTTTACCTGTTCCATGTGGGAATAAAAATGATGTATTTTTTTGAAGGTAAACTTTAAACTAGTTTGTTTGGTTTGTTTTTTTTTAAAAGGGGATCAAAAGAATGAATTGAGCTTGAAGAGGAACACATAAATAGACAATTAATTTAGAGTCAGAACTGTGATGATGGAAAATTCAAGGAGATATTAGGTTTGTATACCCACTTGAATTGGCTCTGCAAAAAATCCAGCAATTGACTTGGCCACAGAAGTGTTCAGAGTTTCTTTGAATTGTTCAATATACTGTTCTTTAGCTTGGCAGCAGCCTGCAGCAAACACATACACACATGGACAAATCACAGTATGTGATGTGAGAACGGCATCCAGAGAACACAAAGCAGTAAGAACAGTTCCCTAGCTGGAGTTCCTTAGACCACGGTGAGCTGGGATTCATGGGAATTTATCTCTGAAGTGGGGGGACATTCTGCAGGAATGACTTTATAAGGACAGCCATAAAGGTGTGAAAGAGACAACTTCAGTAATATCATTTGTGGCAGGAACACACCAAAGTATCAAGTCTAGTATAGACAATCATTCTATGTAAGGACCATCCTCTTAAATGGGTAGGGTCAGACTCAAGTGTTATTGGGGTGACTTAATGTATTCAACTTCAACTGTACTGTTGATTGTCCCTTATTCTCATACACACTTTTAAACTGCAAAGTGCTTTGGCATTCAGTCAGTAAGTATGCTTATATAACCGTGAGAATTCAGTCTAAAGAAGGATGTGTTAGAGACAGATAAGTTTTTTCCATGGTAGCTCTTAACTTGAGGTTCTGTGTCTCTTATTTATAGGCCTTTCTTCCTTAACTGAGGGCACATTCAGTTTTGGAATCTGTGGCTTTGTCAAGTGTCTGGCACACCATGGGTCAGTTCTAAAGAACGGGGGAAAAATAAATAGTAAAAATTGTAATAGGTTTGTGATATATTGAGCAATTTTACTTGAAATTCCTCTCTGGCTAGGGAATCAGCTGTTGTTCAGGGGATGCCTTTAATGTTAACCCCTTTGTTGGTTATTATTGAACTAATAATAACCCACCCCCTGAGTTTTAAATGTCAGTGATTATTTATTGCTAGAAAACACACTTGTTTTTAAAAGCTCCTTAGTCATTTTGTTGAGTTTAAGTACTACACATATTTTCAAATTTGTATCCACCATTTAATTTTCTTTAAATTTACTGAACATACACATTCCATTGTCTGATAATTCTATTGCCTGGAATTTGTGTGATCTTTTTCTAAAATTTGGAGTTGTGTTTCCTCATATATTAGTTTTGACAATGGATGGCTTGTTTTCCTTGGTATTTGTGAGTATTTTTTGAAGCTTAGAATGGGGTAGGCTCATCAGAGTACCTTGCAGCTTCCAGGAGCACACAGCATTCCTGCATTTAAATCAGCCAGGCATAGTCAAGCTCAGAATGCAAAGCCTTATGCTGGGCAGCTTGTAGCTGAGATTTTCAGGGAGAGAATCCTCCCAGAGCTTGTTACCTTAATGCACTGCTGGTGTCTTTATTTCTAGTAGACCCCTGGAGGAGCGTGTGGCCTCTAGGGACACCAGCTCTGTGACTGGGGAAGTTTTCATGCTATATCTTATTTTGTGGATGTGCCCAGATCTTGTCTTTTCTCTTCTGCCCTCTGTAGAACCTTAAAATCAAAGCTCAGTGTCCCTGTTTGTCAAGAACCCTCAGGAGAAAACTTACTATATTTCCCCATGACCTATTTGCATTTCTAAGAAAGCCACCCCCCTTTTCGTTTTTAGGGATGTTGTAATTTAAGTATTTAAAACATTTGTAAATATTTTAGAAGTGTGGGTTTTGGTAAGGAAAATTGAAGCCTGCCATTTCAATTTAGTAGTTATTATTACAGGAGAAGCATGAGGATTTTGTTCTCTCTCTCTCTCTCTCTCTCTCTCTCTCTCTCTCTCTCTCTCCCTATCTATTGGTTTCTTGAGACAGAGTTTCTTCATATAACAGCCCTGGCTGTCCTGGAATTTTCTTTGTAGACTAGACTGGCCTCAAACTCACAGATAACCTCTTGCCTCTGCCTCCCAAGTACTGGGTTTAAAGGTGTGTAACAGTACATCAAGCTAGAAGTAATTTTAGTTTTTTAGTTTATTTATTTATTTATACAAGTGTTTTACCCACATGTTTGTGTACCGCATTGGCAACTGCTGCCCACAGAGGTCAGAAGATGGCATCAGATGGAAGTTACAGACAGTTGTGAGCCACCATGTGGGTGCTGGAAATTGAACCCGGGTCCTCTGGAAGAGCAGTCTTAACCACTGAGCCATCTCTCCATTCCCTACAACCTCCATTCCCTACAACCCCATTGTGACTTGTAGAATACTTTTGCCTAATAATATCTAGAAAGTGTTATCCAAATGGCAATATTTATTCTTTACAATTTATGTTTCACTATTTTTCATAGTCAAACATTTTCATAGAGAACAAGGTCTCTAAACACAGGGTTTTGCATACAGAATTTGAACTTGGTGTCTATGTGTTCTGGATTTCTTTCTTTGCCAAAAGTATAAGAAAGAATAATTTAATTTTCTTATGTCTCTTTTTCACACTTTCTATCAGTTGAATTCTAGGTGTACTTTTGTTAGTAGAATGATTCTTCCTGGGTTCATGTTTAGAAGCATTTAAAAGTGACATACTTGAGTTTAGTTGCAGAAAATTTAATTTTTCCACAAACAGGAAACTTTGACTGCTATAGTTAAGTTTGGAAAAACTGTTTGAAAGCTTTTACCCGAGTTAATCTACAATTACAAGATCCTCAGGGTCTCTTGTTCTCTTGCATTACTGTTTGTTTCAGTGAGACTGTCTTTCATATTTTATGTGTGAGTTTTAGTTGTTTTGAGATGGAGCTAACCTGGGCTATCTGCCTGTAGCAGCTGTCTATCCATCCCAAATGTCTCAGAAGTTACAGGTTTATATTCTCACCCCGCTTCAAGATGCTGGAAATGTCCTTGGTGGTGGTTATAGATGCATCCCTAGCTGTCAGCTTTAATACAAGAGAAACAAGCATAAACTCCTGTGAGTGGAAGAGTACACACAGAGACAGAACATCTTTCAGGGAGTTTACTAAAGGTCCAGAAGCCACCATCTGTGTACCACCTCTGGATACAGGAACTCTCCAGGGAGGAGGAAAGCAAGATGAGCAGTATCTACACGTGACTGAACTTTAAGAATGTTTATCTGCATTCATAGTATGGTTCTCAACAGTCCATAGCATCTCTGAATGTAGCCCTAAGTCTATGCCAGCAAAAGGGACCAAGAGGAAGATATGGATGGAGTGGGAGCCTCAGCCCATCTCATGTAAAAGTACTTCGGGTCTGTGTGGGGAGACAACTGTCTTCCCATCATTTGCTTAGAGGCATGCATGCGGCCTGTCTCCTGAAGACAAGAGAAACCCTCAACAACTATAAAAGAAAACTAAACCTAAACTTGTTTACACTACAGTCCACTAAAGCATAAGGAAAATATGTTTTGAGAATCCATGGCACACTGAGGAAAACTTTATTGACATAGATAACTCATATCTTTAGAGTGAAATTTTCTATTTTCATTAGCAAAGGAAGAGACAGAGTCTTAGATGACTCTAGCAGATATATCAAACGTGAATAAATGGCCTGGTTTCTGGGTTTAGCAAGTTTATATGAAACTAACAATACCAGAACAGAATAGAATCAACTAAAGTGTTTGATTTAGGGTAAAATCACGTCAGAGAAAGAATTTACTTGAGTTTATCCTACACATCTGATATTTACCCGCACCTATCCATGTGTTTGGTGAGACATAAGACCATCTATTATGTTTTCTCCATTTCAGATGTGTTGCATTGGCCCATTCCTGTAACTTCAGGTCAGGCCTCCTATGGAAGGAGATAGGGTACATTGATGTCTCCATGGTAACATCAAGAGAATGCGGATGCTCTGTTGGATATCATAACAGAGTTATTACTCTAGAGTCTATTTCAGTTGGTGTTACAGAGCTAAGCAGAATAAAAAACCAAGAAAGGACAATATCGTTAGGGAAAAAGTTTCTTTCACAAAGAAAAGAATGGCACAATCAGTGCCAGCTGAAAGGGCAGTGGGTGATAAGAGAAAAAGTCTGTCATGGGATGTGCCTGGAAACCTGGGAAATGAGTCTTTGGAGAATAAACAATCCAGAAGGTAGGTAGGAGGTTATAACATCTACCAAAGAAAAACAGCAAACTGACTTAAGATGGGATTTGACGATATAATTATGAGATGAAAATATCCATACTATGGTTGTATGCATCTAGGAAGAAAATCCTAAAAGCAACTGCACGCTTGAACCATCTACATTAAAATTTCTTGACATGGTGGACTGAATACAATGGCTGGATATAATTACACCACAGGAGTCTGCAGTCCACTTCTGTATCTTATTGAAAAACGTGGTGTCACTCTTGGGCATATGCCCAAAAGATGCGCAACCATACTACGAGGACATTTGTTCAACTATGTTCATAGCGGCATTATTTGTAATAACCAGAACCAGGAAACAACCTAGTTGCCCCTCAACCAAAGAATGGATAAAGAAAATGTGGCACACTTACACATTAGAGTCCTACTCAGTGGTTATAAACAAAAAAACCAATGATATTTTGAAATTTGCATGCAAATGGATGGAACTAGATAAAACTATCCTAAGTGAGGAA
>JAQHUG010000237.1:906908-919289 GCA_028555095.1 Dicrostonyx torquatus | reverse complement strand
GGAGAGGAGGAGGGAAGGGAGTGGTAAGTGGGATTGGTATGTAAAATGAAAAAAGATAGTTTGTTTTCTTTTGGAAAAAAAAAAACCATGGTGTTATAGCTCTAAGTGGACGGTTTCCATCAAATACCTCCCTTCAGAATTCTGGGAACTTCTCGGAAGAGGAGGCATAAGGAGTATAATAGCCAAATGGGATGGAGGACACCAGGAGACCAATGGTTTCTAAATCAACTGAACAAAGCTCATGTGAATTCACAGAGACTGAAGCAGCAAACACAGGGCCTGTACAGGTCTGCACCAGGTCCTGTACATATAGATTTTATAGTTTTCAGTTCAGTATTTTTAAGGGACTCTTGAGTGTGTGAATGAGTGTGTCTCTGAATCTTGTGCCTTCTCTTGGGCTCTTTTCCTTGTTTTGGTTTGCCTCGTCCAACTTTGATGCGGTGGTTTTGTTTTTTTCTTATTCTATTTTATGTTGTTATGTTTGTTGTCATCTCTCAGATGCCTGCTCTTTTCTGATGAGACAGAAGGGGGTTGTAACTGAATGGGAGGGAGGTGGGTAGGAACTGGGAAAAGTAGAGGGATGGGAAACTGTAATCAGAATATATTATATGAAAAAAGCATCTATTTTTAATTAAAAGGGGAAAATAGATGCAAATGTGGTCTCATTCTTGTATCTGTAGGATAACTGTTAGGAAAACAGGAGCTGATAGATACACAAAGGACAACATATATCATGCACTATCATGTATTCTCTAGATGACTCTGAAGAGAGATTATCATGTTCATATATTTTCAAGATGGTCTAGGTCACTGGTTCTCAACCTTCCTCATACTGTGACCCTTTAATACAGTTCTTCATGTTGAAGTGCCCCCCAAACATAACATTAATTTGTTGGTACTGTAATGAAATATAATGTAAATTTCTCATATGCAGCATATATGATATGCAACCCCCAGAGGGGTCACAACCCACAGACTGAGAACCACTGGTCTTAGGGGATGGCCTCTAAGGGAGAATGCAGAGACGATGGACAGAGTGACGGATGCAGAGGAAGGAGGGAAGGAAGTGACCAGCTCTGAGTGCTTCTAGACTTTGCTGGTGGCTCTGCAGAGCAGAGAGCCTGAGAACTCTGAGATGCACGTGGCTGACTTTAGTTTTTGATACCATACATATGTTATATACGTTTATATTCCCAAGAAAATTGAAACTGTTATTAAATGCTTTCCTCTAAAAAGGTTTGCATATTCCTGATCTCACGAAGTGGTGTGATGGGAACAAGACCTGTGCTATTTATTACTATTGTTATTAATTTTATAAACGAGAAAACTGAAGTCCAAGATGGAGTGGAGTCTGCATCTCTTGACTCCACACCTGTCCTCAAGCATGGAAAAGAAGAAGGAAAGGAATTATTTTTCAGCTTGGGCTCAACTTGCTGGCACACCCGTGTGATTGAGGGTGCTCACAGGGATTGAAAGCACTAGTGTTCTGAAGCTAGGGTCTGAAGACTTGAGGTCCAGTCCTACTTTTTCTACTTTCTGAATGTAAACTTCAGCTTTTCTTCCTTAAAACTGAGAGTCTGAGTTGTGGTTAAAACCTTCAGTGCATTTTTAGGTTCTGTGACCATGACCTTTTGTCTTGTTCCAATGCCCAATCTTTCACTCTCCATTTTGTTATTATCTTGTATGAATTTTAAGGTGAGTGTTTTTTTTTTCTATTCAAAGCTCAGTCTTCCTCTCAACTCAGTGACTCAACCAAGCCTATTGAATAGCTTTTGGCTGGAGTGCTTGTCCTTCCTCTAGAACTCCTGAGGAGCAGCTGCTCCAAAGGTTCTGTACTGATGATAAATCTGGCTAGAAAACAGCCAATGGTGTTTCCATTCCCCTTCTCTTTCATGCTATGAATTCAAATAAAAATGGGATTGATAAATAGAACTTCTCCTGGCGAGAATGACTAAATCTTGCGCAAGAGACACGAGTGTCAGTGGCATCCACAAAGGGCCCCATGTCCAACAGATGTTGTTTGGCTGCCGTTCGGGGTCCCTCAAGAATTGTTGACTGGTGTTTTGAGATTTGCAGATGTCTCCTTTTCCATTTCCCCCTCTCCCTTTGGGAACTGATGAAGGATCACACTCATTTCTTAGGCCCACTTAGTTGTCAGGTAACATGCTATTTCCTGGCTTACATCTGAGAGTGTGAGAAGCAGTCCCCACATGGCCAGATGGCAGCTGGGACAGCTAAAAGCAAGAGTGGGTATGTGGAGCCCTGAATCACTGAGGGGGTCACTTAGTATTTTCTCGTTTTGTTTCTTTCAACTTTTCCCTTTCCCAATTTCCCAAATTTGCTTGTTTTTTTTTTCTCCAAATCCCTCACCCCACCCAGTGTCCAGCTTTACCCTCCCTCCCATTCAGACCTGGAGCACAGCTGCATTTCCTAACTGTTTGCACTGGGGAATCTCTGCAGTAGCTTCCTCCCCAAGGGCCACGGAAAACATCTGGGCACATTGTCTGCAAATAACAAAAGAAGGATTTCAGCAAAACACTCACAAAATAGCCAATCTGAAGATTATGTAGTGGCAGCTAAGGCAAGTGGGCTTCTTAATTTGGTATTGAGATTCCTTCTTCATTCCTTTCTCGTTAATGATAAAAATGTAATCTTTTCTGAAGAGACATTTTTCTTAGAAATTACTTATGTACCACTATTTAAAGAAAATTAATTTTGATTTTAGTTTA
Organism: Dicrostonyx torquatus; assembly: GCA_028555095.1. NCBI lineage: Eukaryota > Metazoa > Chordata > Mammalia > Rodentia > Cricetidae > Dicrostonyx > Dicrostonyx torquatus. The sequence continues at coordinate 916,560 of JAQHUG010000237.1, read as the reverse complement.
AAAGCAACTTTTTCAAAGGGTTAGCAGATGAGGGTTTTTAATAAAGAACGAAGATAATTAGATATCTGGTTTTGATGCTGAAAAAGATGGGCATGGCTTGTGAGAACAGAAAGTGAGGACAGGGATGACTTGATAGAAACTTGGTGTGTGCAAGTTTCTAAGATGCTTGAGTCTCTAGATTGTACATAATGAGCAAAATAAAATGTAAAGTTCTATTATTAACTATTACTCAGACTCTAAGGGCATTTCTAAGAAAAGTTTTCTTCAATTGACCTTTGGGTTTTTTTAAAAGTCAAATTGAGATCTTGGCTAATGTCATGCTTTATATTAGTTTTTAATTCTGATATCAGTAAGAAAGGATCAATTATCCAGTAATCCCAGCAGTTTATAGTGAAACAAGATGAAAGTCTCAGAACTTACTGATCGGCAGCCCATCCCACTGGGGAAATCCACCTTGTAGTTCCCTACGTTTGTCAAGCCGAGTGTATAGGGACTGCATCCATGATAGGCTCCTCTGAGGGGAAAAATGGGAGAATGAGGTCAAGTTTATTTCTCTTTGATCATTTACTTGCTTCAAAAGAAAACAAACAAATAAACAAACAAACAAAAAAAAAACCACGAAAGACATGGGAGGGACTAGAACAATGCAAACACTTGAATCTGACACCTTTTAAGACTCCATCTAAATTTATGGTACGTGGATGCATTCACTGATATTTTCCACTGGTCTCACAGATCTGAAACTGTAAAAATGATTTTGGAGACTGGCAAGGACTCTTAAATTTGAATCTGTAACTCTAAAATAATGAGACTGATCTTTTTTTAAAGCAGCGCTCCAGAGATCTCATGTTCAATCCGTACTAATCTTCAAAGCACCGTAGGAAGACAAACATTTATTCCTGTGATGAAACTGCTGCTCAGTATCACTGGGGATGCTGTCCTCTTTATGTGACTGCTGGGACCTTAGTCAGCATATTGGAAACAGTTTCGGTTTCCTTCGAACCTAAAACACCCATTCTTAGCATAAAATCATCCTAAACAATTCAGGAGATTTCTAAATCAAAATCATCCATCAAGGAGCTCCAAATTTTATTTTCAAGAATAATCAAGAGAAAGGAGGCAGAGTATACACCAACTTCTGCTTCAAATAGATCAATACTTACTTGTCTTGGGTGTGTGTTCTGGGAGGTTATTTTGGTAAAACACAATCACACTGTGTTATTGCCATATTTATTTGGCAGCAAATGTTTCTTTAGGCTTATAAAATACATGTGTGCTTCATATGGAATCTGTAATATTGTGCTATGACACAACTAGTTGAATTTAGACAAAAATCATCCTTTGACACATTACACATAGGACTAACTTCTTCATTCCTTACTGTTTTACTATGTTATTTATATCTTTTATATAAATTTTATAAGACTCCATAAATGTGCCAAGGATGCAAACTAGAAACATACTTTTCTGTTATTTTAAATGATAACATATTCATCAAGAGTTTATAAGGCCAATTTAGATGGAATTATCTAGTCATCAGATTCACTGGATTGAACCTACCCTCAAACTGGACATTGGAAGAATACTGGGAAAACCGTCCTTTTCTGTGCTACAATTTAAAGATGCACATTTAGTGTTGAGATAAGTCAGTGTTGCTAGGATGCTATACAATGTGGTTACCTGAAAGAAATGATATCTGTGTGATTTGAGTATGCTCTGGCCATCACCATGGCCAGGTCATTGGCTTCTGATCCACTGTTCACCAAGAAAATGACCTGATGGGGAGAGAATGACACATGACTTAGTACTTTTAGGTTCCCTTCAGGTCAGCTTCTGTTTCCGATCACTTCTCCCTTTGAACTACTACATAAATCCTACAGTTCTTTGGACAGCTGTTGAGTGCTAATAAAGCTGGCTAAGAGGTTGACTCATTTGTGAAAAGCTTTTATTAGCTTTAATTGATGAGCTACAAAATGGGAAGGTGGGAAGACTTTCTGAGAGGCTCACTGTGGTCAGGGGCAGACAATATCCATAAATGTGGTCTTTTGGTTCCTGCACTTAGCCCATCCCACTTAATTCTGAAGGCGTGGGATGAGGCAGAGCCGCAACCTGACAACCTCAAGGGTTTATCCCAGTTTGCTGTTGTTGTGTGACTGGAAACAAAATGAAGCTCGGTCTGAGCAAAACAAGAACTGAAGAGGTCCAGCTCCTCCAGGCAGGAACAGCAGGAACAAGGAGGCGTGCATTCATGGCTTCTCCAACTGCCCCATTTGTGCTCCGCCATGAAGATCTGGATCTGAACAGGGATGGCCATTCCAACTTTTTTTTTCTAATCTGCATAGCATAGTAAATGGAGTATTGAGAGGATAGGGTAAAATAATAACCAAAGTCATGTATTGAACACTAATCTGGGTCTTACACACACACACACACACACACACATACACTCACACACACACACACATACACTCACACACACACACTTATATACTCATTTAATGCCTGCATTTAAATCTTGGCAAACATCTTTAGATGTCAGTTCAGTGTCAACTTTAATTCACTTCAGATTTAGAAAAAATATCTCATTCAGTTAAGACGTCTAAGTGCATTTTAGACAAATGTTATTTATATGGAATGGCCTCACTTTTTATAAGAGAACAAAGGAAAATAACTTTTCAGAAACAATGTGGAACAAAGAGAAGAAAATCTCTTGGCAACACTGAGGAGCATTTGGAGGACTGGGATTCCTAATAAAAGACTTCTGGAAAGATATAAGGAAGTGACCAAGGAGAGGGGACTCCGGGGGACCACATGTGAACATTGGATTGTTTCATCAGCAGCTTAGAGATCCCTTTCTTCAGCGCGAGTGCTTTTAGGTATGGCTATCTGCTCACCATGGCAGACTTTCAAGGCCCAGACCAAATCCCTCAGGCTCCCAGGTCATCCTTGTGAGCTGGGAGCACCGAACACTCTACCTTAAGAGGCTCAGGGAAAAGTGCTGCAAGTTTCTCTGCGTATTCGTGCATTGGAGGGTGGAAGAAGACCGAGCTTGTATGCCACAGGCGGTCCATCTGCTTTTGTGCCACTGCAGTTACCTTCCTGGAGAAACACATAACCAGTCAAGCGGACACCACCAGCAGGCTTGTCTCTTCCCCTGGGTCATTGAACCTGGACCCTTGGCTGCTTCTTACACAGTTTCAGGAGGCAGGATTCACTGGAGCAGTGATCCGTGGTGACGAGCGTTTTGTAATGGTGAAGAGTCGTTCTTTAAAGAATCAGTCTAGCCTTTCATATCAGAAGGCTCATAATGAAGACAAGTAGCAACTAAAGGCAGGTAACCATGTGGGGCCTAAGTAAGAAGGCTTTGGGAAGATAGGGAAAGGTGTTCGAATTTGATCTAAATGGCAGCAGGGGCTGGTGTTCGATTCACACCAATTATGTTTGCTATTAATATCTGCTACACCTAAAAATTAACCCAGTGGTTGAATAATTTGAGAAATACCAGACTAAACAAATTCCTCTACTGTGGGACTTGCTAGAGCTTTTGCTTGGCATAGTGCTGCTCTCGAAGTAGGAAACAGGGGGACATCATAGGATGTCCTATTCTTATCTTTTCCTGGAACTCTTTCCAAACAACTCCCGTGGTTATCATTCCACAAATCTCACTTAAGAAAATTCTAAAGTGTCCTTTTTGAAGAGATCAGATCTTTGACAACAGCATTGTTGATAGAAATAAATCAGAGAGTCACATGACACGTAGAATGGAGGGGACATAGATTACTGGTGATGTGGTGGCCGGCTAGGTGGGCAAGGTGGCCTTCCTCTAAAGAGCAGAGGAAAAACTCTGAAAACACTTGTGCTAATGAGAACTGTGGGAAGAGGAAACCCCTAGGATTGGGAAGGTTTTGGTGGAGGTCTCAGATCTATGGCATCAGGTTGGCTGCAGGAAATGGAAAAGAGGAAAATTTAAGGGCAACTTTGACTTCCTTGCCTCAAATGCTGGGCAAATTCCAGGAATAAGTGAGAGATGCATCAGCTCGCCAGCAGATGGTCCACATGGGTTTCTTGAATAAGTGACTATGTGAATAGAAAAAAAAAATCGGCTTTGTGGAAAAGACGGAGTTAGTCTTAGCATATGTTGGGATGGGAGATTCTGCATAGTACTGAGGGATGTAAGGCAACCTTCCTGCACACATCAACTTATTACTGTATTTTGGTGAGGGACCAGGGCTGAAGATACCAAATTGGATAAAGCTGTTGAAAATATAACAAAATAAACATGGCAGGAGGGTGTTGGTGAAGGGAGATGGTGAGAGGAAAGAAGCAGAGAGAAGAAGAGGGACAGAGATAAAGAGAGAATTGGAATGCCCAAAGTCAGGGTCATAAGAAGCTGTAAAAGGTCAAGAGTGTCAGGAAGAGCTGTCTACTGCCAGGGGCATGGTCAGTGTTTAGAGAATTCTGCTCACATTGTTCTCTGCTTTCATGAATATTTGTAGTTCATTGTAAGGGGTTTCTGAAATTTAGCTTGGATGCTTGGGACTTACACCTCCCCAAAACAGAAGAGGGAAAGAGTGGGAAGTAAAGAAGAAGGTTGAGTGTAGGGGTCCAAGTCATGTCTCTTCTCCTGTTAGTTGCAGGAGAGACCTCTTGGCCCTTGCTTTGTTTGGGAGACCTCAAATATTCAAATTATTTTGTCTGTACTTTTTTCCATAATATTTTGCATGTGTATATATGCTTATATATAATACACATGTATGTATTATTGCACATTGATATATATGCATATTACTATTGCATGTACATTATTATATATGTATAAACATTAAGTTTATTCACCAAATTCTTAAGGGCAAGAGATAATGGACCCTCTACAGCTCAGGAAGCACAAAAGAAGGGGCAGAAAGAGTATATGAGCCAGAAAACTGGAAGTCAGCTGTAAAACAGCCTATCCTAGAAATGGCTGCAAAACCAAGACCAGAACAATGGCAATATCAATGAACTCGTTAACATGCATGGGGGAAAATGTCACTGGGTCCCACCCCTAGAAAAATAACTATAGGCAACCATTGACTGCAGGGAGAAGGAGTATTAGCCTCTTCCAGGGATGAGCCCCTTACTGATCAATGACCAATGCCGAGTGGTCAGACCTGAAGCTGTGTACACATAAACAACAAAATGAAGTAAGCAGGTTGTGTTCATATATATTTGTGCACACACATGTATGTCTACCTAACAAATATAATCAAGAAAAAGAGGCTATCAATTTGAGAGTGGGTGGAGCGTGGAGAAGGACGAGCTGGGAGGTGGAAATGGAGGGGAAAGTGAGGCCATCCTCTTTCAGTTAAAAACTCTTAAAAAAGCATCACACAACTATAATACCATAGTGTATTATATGATAAAAGTTAGAAAAATGGAATGGCCACACAGAAACCCAGAGGATCAGCAAGCATGTGGGAGAGCTGGTCAAGGCTTCAGGCAATCTCTGCTTTATTTCACGCATTTCTAAGTCAACATCCAGTTAACAGTGCATCTCTCTGCTACAGTTGCATCCCCACCAACTTCTCAGAGTTCACAAATATGAGGCATCATGGATTCAGTGGTTACTTCTCATGGTTCCTACTACCCTGCACCTGTCTCTATGTTTGCCTGACAGCAGCCTGCAGCTTGTCCCTTCCCTCAGCCTATCGCTCACTCAGTGTCTTTGGGTCGTTTTCTCCATCAAGAAACACACGGAGGGAGACAGAATCGCCTGGTACCCGCCATGCTGCATGTACAGTGGGAATGATCAAAGCTTCCGTTAGAAAGAAAAAAGGACAGAATCAAGTTTGTTTTTTTTTGAGATTTTTTTTTCCTTACTGAGGAAAGCATGTAGATCTGTGTCAGCACAGACTGTAACATACATAATTTAAAGTCAGAATATATAAATCAAGGGTTCCAAGTGACATGAATGACCATTTTCCATGTTTTTCTGGAGTGCAATCCCCCGACCCCCGTGGGTTTAAGGATACTCACGGGTGACAGTGACCGACACTAACAGTTACAATCCCAGAGAAGAAGTCCAGGTATCTGTTTCCCTCCGAATCGAAGAGCCACTCCATGTGTCCCTGGTGGAGCATCAAAGGCTTCTGGAAATATGCTGTTTCCACAGGAGAAAGGTGCTGTTTATGAATCTCCAGAGCACGGCTGTAGGGAAGGGACTACAGGTAGACAAGTTAAAAATGGTATTCTTATTCCTGGGTCCTGCAGAATCAAGAGCAGATCAGTATACCAGTGCCTAGTCCCCTTCATGACCTGAACACATGACTCGTTGCTCTATCGGCTTACAAATGGGCACATTATTTGGTATGTTATGTGAAAATTGAAATCTTTTCTGCTTAGTAGGTGACAGGTGACATTATCATTGTGTTCCTTTTTATTTATGATGTTTTCCCGGAAGTGTACATGAAGAACAGAGTTGGAATTACCATCTCTCAATAAAAAACCTTGGTTTCAACTCGATTTTACCATGAAAATAAGTGGTTAAAGTGATGCCATTTTTTGCTGCTGTAGGTTTATGAACATTTAAAAAAAAACAAATAAATGCTGGCCATGGTGGCACACACCTTTATTTAATTCTAGTACTTGGGAAACAGAGGCAGGTGGACCTCTATGAGCTCCAGGACAGCCAGGGCTACATAGAGCAACCCTGCCTCAAAAACAAAACAAAAAGCTAAATAAATGAGGTGTTGATGACGTTGGGCATTGAATCCAGGGCTTTATACATGCTAGGGTAGTGCTTTATCACTGAGCTTTAGACCAAACTTTTCTTCTCTCTCTGAACATATTTGTAGTGTGTGTGTGTATGTGTGTGTGTATGCAGATGCATAGGCATGTGTAGTGTGTGCATAGGTAGTCTATGTGTGTGGAGGCCAACGGTCAACACTGAGTGTCTTCTTCAATGCTCCTTGCCTTAGTTTTTGGAGACAGGATCTCCCACTGAACCTGGAACTCACTGATTCTGCTAAGAAGCTAGCTGGTAGGCCCCAGGGGTCCCAGTCTCTGTTTTCCTAGTTTCATTGTGATCATAAGCATCTGCTGCCATGCCCAGAATTTTATGTGGTGACTGGGATCTGAATTCAGGTCCTATACTTCTTCCTCTAGATTTTATCAACTAAGCTGTCTCCCTAGCCCACTGTGTTTTAGATAATAAAACTGCTTCCAACATCTTAGAGTTTTTTTCTCCATTGCTGTAACAGAAAACTGACAAAAGGGACATAAGACTGGACGTGAAAAGTTCACACCTTTAATCCCATCACCCAGAAGGCAGAGGCAGGTGTCCTCTGGGAGTTTAAGGCTCATCTGGTTCACATAGGGAGTTCCAAGATAGCCAGGACTACTTAGAGAGACACTGTTTCAAAAACCAAACCCCAGAAAAACATAAACAAAAGCAACTTAAGGAAAGTTTATTCTGGGTCATAGTTCAGGCTACAGTCTGTCGTGCAGGAAAGTGGTAGAAAATTGACAGTGCTGGTCCCATTCTACCCACAACCAAGCCATAGAACAATGGATGCATGTGTTCAGCCAGCTTTCTCCTTTGTATTCAGTCCGGTACCCTAAGCTCAGGGGATGTTCCCACTCACAATTACGATGGGGTTTTCCCACCACAGTTAATATTAGAGGGATAATTCCCCCAGGCACACAGGAGGGCCATTCTCAGGTGATTTTAGACTCCACCAAGTTATAATAGTAACCATCCCACCTATGTTTTCTTTTTGTAGAGAGCTCCTGATTGTTGACTTTAAAATTTAGGTCCAACTATTATGATGTAGAATAAGAGGATTGCTGAGTGTGTGAGAGAGAGGGAGGAAAGGAGACAGCAAGAGTGAGAGAAATTATTATTAATCTGACAACAGGAAAATAACTATACTTTTTCATGGGGAGGACCTAAGGAAGTTGACTCGACTTGAACACATCTGTGAACACATCTGTGCACTTTCTCCCCATTTCTCTCTGTGTATCATCCTGTAATTGTCCTTGCTTGCGCTTCCTGGCTCACATATGCTTAACAGCTCATATGTAGCTAGTAAATAGTGTAATAAGGCTTCAGATACTCCCTAAAACTTAAAGAGTAGGACATCTAGGATAAAACTTTTGACTTACAAAGCAGGGTTATCTGTGGGTCCTTTTTGGGGAACAACTTTGGAAGTCTTGGGGACTTCCAAGGGAGACTTTTCTTCTTTTCTGGAAGCCTGAGTCTTACCTGGTATCGCTCAGGTGAGAAGTCACATGACGGCATGCTGGGCTTTGTATGAAAAGTGAGCCTGGACCCAGATAGCCAGGAAACACCTACTGAAATGAATTGAGTTAGGATCTTCTTGTGTCAATCACTTATGGTTACCCGAATCAATTAGGCAATTTTATTTAATAAAATCACATTAGTTTTGATTTTAACACTGGGATAAATTAAAAGATAAGGAAGATAAGGAAGCAGCACTCCCCCCCCCACAGCCTCTTTCACGAGCTCAGAGAACTCAGTTCAAGCCAACCCTACTTCTTATTGACTAAATATGTGTTGTCAGATGGCAATGCAGCCTGTGGTGGATGTCCATCTATGTTGTTTTCTAAGCTCTGAGTTGCTTAGTGCCTGAAATCCATTGTGTGGTCCAGTGCGTGAAACCTGGGTGACTCTTCATATATGAAATTCATTTCATTGACTATTCGAGTAGGGAACAAGTAGAAATGGCCATTAGGCGATGGGCTGTACTAATACCTGTAAACAAGTCTGTCAGACACCTTCCTCTCCTGAGGAAAAAGCTACCAACCTAAGACTGTTGAAAAGGGAGAAAGGTTGAGAATAAAGAATCATTAAATGCTTAGAGTTAGCAGAGACTTCTAGACTGGGAAGGGGTAGTGAAATTCTTATGTGTAAGTTAGAGGTGTTCTATTCCCCCTGGTGTTCAAGTTCCCCATGCTAGTTAGGAGAACAAGAATGAAACTACAAACTGTCGGCTCCCAGTCTAGAATTCTTTCTCTGCTCACCCTTTCTTGACAGCAGAGACTTTGATCTCCCCTCTAAGTGGGAAGGTACAATGCAGTTAGAGGCCATCAGAGAGCATATTTAGAGTCTTTATAAGAACACTTGGAAAAGAATGCTCCTCACTCTGAAGGTTTGGGGTCAGTTTTCAGGTAATTTCATAGTTAGAAAGAGCTAGAAAGTGAAGCCTCTGGCATAGCTTGAAGCTTTGAATGCGTGGAGGAGATGCTGGTGTTTGTGTGGCTGTGAAGTCAGTCTCGTGAAACTCAACGAACAATGTGTTTCTGAATGAAGCAGGGATGTTATAACTCCACGTATTTTCCTTTAAAATCCCATTCATTTTTTTCTGCCTCAAACAATCACTAATGTCATGAATTTGTTCTTCCTTTAAAAGTAAAGTGGCTTTTGGTTATCTATGCATAAGAATGACAAGAAAAAGACAGCTCAAGTTTTCTGAGAATTTCATCTTCTGAAAGCTTTTTATTGTGTATCTCTGTGCTAGTCACTCTCCTGAAATGGAGAAAACAAGAGTGTTTCTGAGAATTCAAAATCCCTTTATTCCAGCAGTCTTATGTTCTTATGTATCTGTAAAATTGGAGTTGCCCAATAAGGAGACTACGTAACTGTAAGAATTAAGGA
>JAQHUG010000237.1:774678-906794 GCA_028555095.1 Dicrostonyx torquatus | reverse complement strand
GAGAGAGAGAGAGAGAGAGAGAGAGAGAGAGAGAGAGAGAGAGAGAGAGAGAGAAAACAGGAAGAAGGATGATGGAAAAGACTTGACAAAGAAAAGCCGTGATTTTAAACAGTCAAGGTAAACTCACTCAGTCACTCATTTAGTCAGCAAAGGGATGAATGCATAAATGGTGAAGCAAGGGTTCTAAGGTTCTAAGTGAGATCCATAAACATATTAGAGAGAAGGGAAAAGAGGGAGAGGAAGATAAGGAAGTAAAGAAGTAAGGAAGAGAGGTAATCAAGCAAACAAAAAGAAGGAAAGAATTATTCTATAAGCGAATTACATAATACTACACAATACGTAATACTCGGGAAACCCTTCTTGACACATTACCCCTGGTAAGAAACAAGCTTCACAAGTCATAATAAAAATCAATGGATAAAAATAAATCAAATCCCTTATTTCTTAGAAAAATGAAAATCAGTATGTTTCCAGAAATAACTGCATGCATTCCTTGTGTAAAAGAGCTATTGTATTCAGTGTGCTGTGAGAGTCAGACACTGACAAAGTTTTTCATTGGTTCTAGTATATGTGTACATATATATAAACATTGTGTGCGTGTGTGTGTGTGTGTGTGTGTGTGTGCATAAGGATTCGGTGGGGGAGGGGTTGGGTTAAAGATGCTGAATTCCAAGTCTTCTGTGAGTTGGTGTTCTTACAAATTTGCATATTTATGTGTCTGTTTGTTGTTTTAATTATCTGACATTGTCTTTTTAGACTAAACACAGGTGGCAGCTCTGATTTTCACTCACTTCATCTCACACAGATGACTCCAGATATTAAATGGAATTGAATTTGGAGAAAAACCACTCATATAATAAAGAACAACTGGGCAATTAGATGTAACTTCCCAGCTATCTAATTTTCAGAGTTCCACAGCGGATAAATTGCTTTGTTTTCTTTCTTCAAAATTTACAATATTAAAAAGGGAAAAACTAGCTGGGTGGTGGTGGTGCACGCATTTAATCCCAGCACTTGGGAGGCAGAGGCAGGTGGATCTCTATGTGTTCAAGGTCAGCTTGGTCTACAAAGTGAGGTCCAGGACAGACAGGCCTGGTACACAGAGAAACCTTGTCTGGAAAAATCAAAACAAACAAACAAAAATCTACAGGGCAAGACAGTGAGAGAAATAAATCTTTTACAGGCATTTGAGAGTTCTCAGAAAATCCTTTTTCTCCTGAAGTCAGTTTCCTACTAAGGAGGAGTGAGTGTTCATCAGCACTCTTTACCCTCGATGTTAACTAGAGGGCTACGAGAGCTTGGTAATGCAGAGTGCACTCTGTGAAGTGTGACTCATCCAAAGACGGTCTGTGTCTTATTTCCGCAGAGCATCTTCTAGGTTCCTTTGTACACACACTTCCCATTTCCTGTCTGTTCTGATATTCAGGATAGACACTGAGTTAGGAAAGGGTGATCTTTCATTCATCCACCTAGGCACTGAGGCAGTGACAGACCCACATGCTATCTGCCAAGGAAGCCTACTGACTCCAATGAGATTTGGAGTGCAAGGGACAAGAGCTATTCAGAGAAGAAAATGTTCCGTTTTATTCTTTTTCTCTTTCTCTTATTTGTTCTCTCTCCACTGGAGTGGGGGCTGTCACACTGCGGGGTGGTCTCCTTGTCCTTCTTTCATTCTTCTACATCAGGAAGACCATATTGTTGTCTGTTCTGTACTACCCAACCCTCCATGAGACCACAACACCCGCTTCTCTGCCCTGTTGTGTGTGCTGAGAGGATAAGGAATGCTGGACCAGCAAGGCCATTGTAAGAAGGTTCTTTCTGGAATTCACATCTCCTGCTGGTTCACCTTTGCTCTCTTCTCATGCCCAATTCTATTTATTACCTTCTTGGGATTGTTTCAGACTCCCTTCCTTCGGCCATGGCCTTTCAACCTAGTCTTTTGCTGAAGTAAAACAGAGGCAGTCACTGTTGATTGTGCACGTGTGAGAACTCTATTTGATTTGGGGTGTTCCTTACAGTCTTCTTTGGATCAGCCTTCTCTGAGATAAGCCTACCATTCAAGTAAGGGTCCTGATAATCAGGATAACTTTACTTATTCATTTGCTTCGAAAAGTCTTTCCAGGAGTGGAATGTTGGGGGCAGATTTCTCAGTGGGTAATGGACATTGTTCCTGTGTACCCTTCCTCTGTGTGAGAGAAAATGTGTCAAAAACACCACATTGGCACACAATTTCCATCTAACTTAAAATGATATGAACCTTAATTAATAGAAAAGATGCAGCTTTAAGATATTTCCCACTGTTGCTCTTGTGACATGCCTGAGAAAAACCTAGCCACATTTCCAGCACAGGTAGGGGAGGTTATTTCCTCCAAAGCTTCACCTCAATTGGAGGAGATATTGGCAGTTGATAGATGCTGAGTGAGAGAGAATTACTCTTTGATTTGAGGCCTCTAGTAAGGTTTTCATGACATAGTGGATGGCCACATTCCTATGTACATATAGATAACACTAACTGGACTCAGTGTTGTTAAAAACAACAAAAAATACAAAGAGGTTTTTGGGGGAGAATGTGGTGGGATCAACTGGGGGAGTGGGATTAAGGTAATGGTGGATGAATGTGATTAATATATATTGAATAAATATATGGAAATTTCAAAGACCAAAAATATTTAAAAATGTATTTCTACTCCATATTAAAAATGAATTATTCCCATAGCTATATGCATCTTTAGACCAGAATGACTATATGAATCAAGGTGGGTAAGGCTAAATAATTGACATGTACCAATTTCACACAGTAAATACACAGGCGTTGTAGGAGATTTATGACTTACTTTATGGTTTTACACATCAAAAACACTTCAAACATATAATCTCTTTATTTACCCAAATGCCCCACTTTTTTATATCCGTTTTCTTTATTCTTTTATGATATTTTAGTTGTTTATCTGTTCATTCCTGTCTCACCTGTGGGATATACAAAGATGGGCTTTGCTTGTTCATTGTGCCTATGTCTCTAACACTAGAACCTACTTACTTGATAGGTGCCCAAGAACTTTGAATATTTTGCACATAATACATATGCATGAAGAGTGTTCAATATGTGTATTAGGATGAACAAATACAAGCACACACATATGTACATGGTAAGCAAATAGACAAAGGGACTTCAAGAGCATTTGGAAAGTAAGAGTAGGGATTAAAAGCTATGTGGTAAGAATATTGCTCCAGAGTTTTCTTGATATAAGTCTATGTAGGGTTCCAATCTGGAAATGACTATATGGGATCACCTCTCTTAAGTCAAATTGGCTAGTATCAAAAAGGTAAGCTAAGCAAAAACAACAAACAAAAGTTGTTGAGGCTGTAGAGAAGCACTGTTTCGGCCAATGGCTTAGTAGAGCAAAATCAGGCAAGAAATCTGAACAGATATATATATATAAAGAGTAGGTAGAGTTAAGCAGATGCCATGTAGTTGCCAAAGGAGAAAGATGCAAGAACATTACCAGTAAGCCAAAGCCTTGTGATGATACATAGATTAATAGAAATATGTTGATTTAAGATGCAAGAACTAACTAGGAATATGCCTGAGCCATTGGCCAAAGAGTGTTGTAATTAAAATAGTTTCTGTGTGATTATTTAGATCTGGGCAGTCAAGAAATGAAAGTGCAGTCTGTGCTTACAAATGGTGCCTAAATGTTTGGCAAGAATTTCCACATAAAGACTGAGAAAGCTTTTTTTAAAAAAGGATTCTAGACAGACAAGAACAGTGTCAAGCACAGCTTTTTGGTAACCATATTGACTCCAGTAGGCTCTATTTGCTGGCAGTGAGCAGAGTCTGGAAGGATATAAGGAATGATAACTAAGTGAGTCCCATAACATCCTAGGATTGATTCAAATGTTCTGTGCCACAGCAGGGTTGCTAGAGTTTCAGTGACCTGTTGTATTTGTTACAAAGAACTAGAAGAGAAGATGTGTCTTAGCTACTATTCTATTGCTATGAAGAGGCACCACGACCAAGGCAACTCTTTTAAAAAATCATTTAATTGGGGGCTTGCTTTCAGTTCCAGAGAGTTAGTCCATGACAGGAAATCATAACAGGAAACAGATAGGCAAGGGGCTGGGGCAGTAGCTGAGACCTTTATATCCCACACCACAGGAGCAGGCAGAGAGAGTGACACTGGACCTTGCATGGGGCTTTTGAAACCTTAAAGCTCACTCCTGGTGACACACCTTCTCCCACAAGTTCACACCTCCTTTTCCTTCCTAAGCTGTTCCATTCCCTGGTGACTAAGTATTCATATATATGAGCCCAGGGGACCATCTTCATCCAAACTACCACAGGAGGCCACAGGCTCCAGAAACAAAAACTCATACGGAAGCGGTAATGCTAATCATCCTGACTTGATCATGACACATTAGTTACAAATATCGCATTACTCTACTATATTCTATAAACATGCACAATGATTGTGTCAAATAAAAATGAAAAGTTTAAAAGTCACAAAAGAAAACAAATAGAACAAGAAGTTTTCTAGGCACTCTGCCTCACTGGCTGCCACCCTTAACCCTGCTCCACCACCCTAGAGTCTTGGTTAGAAAAAAAGTAACTTGAAGGCATTTTCTCTCACTTTATCAGTAACTAGTAATTTCAGTGTAGTCTCCCCCTACACTGAGTTAATGTGTAATTTATTTTTGTCTGAGAAATGGAATTAACATATTGGAAAGGGCAATGGAACAGAGTATAGGATAACTTCTGAGTTTTGAGCCGGATATAGCTGGCTTTAAACGACATTGGCATTTACATGTTTCTGACTTTGATCATATTTCTTTTTAATTTGTTATAAATTTTAGGTTTTCTTATTTTATGCATATGTTTCTCCTGGATGTATGTTTGTGCCCATGTTCATATCTGGTGCTCACAGAGTTCAGGATAAATGATTGAATCTCTTGGAACCTGAGTTACAGAGGGTTATGAGCAGCCATGGATGCTGGTAACTGAATCCTGGTCCTTTATAAAAAGAGCAAGTGCTCTTAACTACTGAGCCAACTCTTCCACCCCTGATCACATTTATAATTTTTTTTTGTCATTTGTCTTCTCATGTGTAGGACAATATAATAGGACTCGGTTGCAAATCTAACCGAAGATGAAAAAAAATACTGTTTGAACTGTTAGGGCTGAATTGGGCTAGGGAAATAGCATAGTTACTAAAGTGCTTACCGTGCACGCATAGGGACTAGAATTTGAGCCTCAGAACCTATGTAAAAAAGCACTTCTCATTGCTGGGGAAGCATAGACAGATGGATCCATGAGGCGTGTTGGCTAGTCAACCTTAGACTACCCAGTGAGCTCCCAACCAATAAGAAACCCTGTCTCAAAAAACAAAACAAAATGGCCACTACCAACAACAAACAAAACAAAAACAAATAAACAAGTGACAACAAAAAACATCAAGTTGGACATCATCTGAAGAACAACATCCAAGGTTGTCTTCTGGCCTCCACATAAATGCACACAGACGTGCACATACATATAAACATACACATGCACATATGAACAAGTATGCACCTCTACATGCACCTGCACAAATACACACACACACACATTAAAAAACATTGAGCATACATTGTCTTACAAAATTGTGAGATAAGGAGGAAGTGGGAACAGGAGAGGGAAAGACAGAAAATGGAAAGCTATGGAAAAACCAAAACTGATCATAATGCAGGATAGAAAAGGGTCCTCTATACCATTTGTCACACATAGTCATAAGTTTTCACCATGACGCATAAACATGTAAACAGACGGCTGTTTTAGCTTATGTGTTTAGAAAGGAAATCAATGAGTATCTTGTGAGGTTGGAGGGAACACTTCCATGTGAAGATCATGGGTATATAAAAATAAATTAGGTAGAGTCCTACATCTGGCTGCCTCAGATCTCCTCAGTCTCTTGTTCCTGCTGCAGAGAGAGGAGAATCTGAGCAGAAGGGGATAGTCCGGTTAGTTTAGTCCTGGCTTGGATGATTGTGGGAAAATAACTCAAGTGTGCAGTTATTTCTCTCTGTCTCTCCCTCCCACTCTCCCTCATACCCTCTCTTCTCCCCCCTCTCTGTCTTGTGTGTGTGTGTGTGTGTGTGTGTATTTGGCAATACATGTATTTGTGTGTGTGTGTGTATTTGCCTCCTATACATGCAGTGTATATACATGAGAATGCCTATGTCTTTCAAGATAATAATCCCAGAAATCTACCTATTGAATATAATACCTTATTTTGACTTTGATTTCTTCTTTATATCAAAGTAGAGATAGACAATTTTAAAATCTGAGTTGCGTATTATCAGATTTTATTATTCATTGATTTCATTTCAGGACAAATGAGCGTCATGATGAAATACTGACTTAAATGAAAGGTCTGGGTCAGAAAGGCTCAGAACCATCGGCTGTTTCTAAAACCCCAAGTCGTCAACCAGCTCTAACGGTTTCGATTCTAGGCAACAGACTCCAGAGTTCAGGCTTTCCCCCTCTGTTGACCCTCTGCTGACCCATGTCCCCTGGTTTCCACTCACAGCTCGGGGACGGACACATCTGGAGGGTTCTGAGAGAGGTCTCCAGGTAGAAGGCTTTTGGCAGATTTCTCCAGGCTAGAGCCATTTCTTTCCAGGCAGGAATCAAACTCCAAGATCCCGTGGGAGCAGGTCAGTGGGAGGAGGGGCTCTAAATGCTGGCTGACCCGCTGGACTTTGCTATTAGAGGAGGGAGGAGGCTTTAGCAAGGGAACTGTAGACTGCTGACTACATGTGGACTTAGGTAAATACCCAGAGCCGGACTGTGTTAGAAACAGTGTCTTAAATAGAAAAATGGAGAAAAGAAGGGTGGCAAAGGGAACTTGGAGCAAAGGAAAGGGAAAGGAAGATAAGGGAGAGAGAAGGGGGATTGAAAAAAAAAAGACAAAATAGAGTTCTCGTGGGCTCATTTTGTAAGCCTGTATTCCACCAGAATGAGTTCAGTAATGCTAGAGGGGCAGTTACAGAGTTAGTTTGGATATAAAGTGTTTATATCCAAAATCGGGTTGGTATAAAACGTTCCTCACATGGCCATGCCTTTGAACACTTGACACGAGGCTGGCAACACTGCTATGGCAAGTTATGGGACCCCAAGGACATGGAAGGAAATAGGACCATGGGAGCTTAGCTTACGAGTATTTTTTTTTTTTTTTTAGCTTACGAGTATTTGGCAGACTATCCTTCCAGCCTAAGCTGTGTTCTTCCTGGTCAATGACGTGTAACAAACACCTTTGTCCCATGTTGCCACTGCGGCAGACCAAGCTGGTCCAGCCTCCATGCCACCTGCGTCCCCATCATGATTGACCATATTGTCTTGCACTATGAGTCAAATAGATCCTTCCTCCCTTACCTTGCTTTTTGTCAGGTTTTCAGTTAGAGTGACAAAAAACAAACAAAAAACTGATAGAGCAAACTGGTTGAGATGTGGGGGGTAGGCTACTGCTGTAATAAACTCAACCATGTGGCCTGTGGGCCTTTAGGATTGCATTGTTGGAGGCATGTGGAAGACTGGAGTTGTGGCCTAGAGTAGCCATGGAATGTTGTCAGTGTAACCCAATGAGGTGTTATGGTCGCATTTCAGAGTGGGAGTAGCAATATGGGCAGTAAAGACTCATGAAATTTTGGAGAAAAACAAGGATGAAATTGGAAATTGGGATCCAAACTATGTTCTAGCAGAGAATCTGGCTTTGTTCTACTTATCCAGAGATCTGAGTGATGTTGAATTAAAAGTTAATGGAATAATTTTCTGGGAGACAGACTTTATTTTTTTTAATTGATTTTTATTGAGCTCTACATTTTTCTCTGCTCCCCTTTCTGCCTCTCCCCTTCAACCCGCCCCCAAGATCCCCATGCTCCCAATTTACTCAGGAGATCCCGTAGACAGACTTTCAATATAGCACAGTATTCATGCTGTGGCACAGTTACTGCTGCCTGCTTTAGCCAAATTTACAGTGATACATTTGAGAAGAAAGTGGAACAGAAAGATGAGGAAAATGTGCAGCTTGGCGATGAAAGAAGTGCAACTCTATGGTAAGAAAGAGGCCATGGCCAAAGCGGTGTTAAAGAGCTTAGTGAATTAAAGAGACACTTTGTGTCCTTCCTGAGATAGCACAAGGCCTGGCTCTCAGGCATCCTGTTCTAACATGACTGGGTAGGTCCATGTTCTTCCTGATATAGGGAAACAAGCATCCTGAGACCACAGCAGTCCAGCTTCCAGGGGGAATAGACTGCCTCTAAATCTGGCTGCAGAATGTGCTGCCGTTTATGTGGTGCTGTTGTACAGGCATGAAAATGAGTGACAAGGTCATGAAAGCTTGTGAGACAGTTCCAGAGGGAAAGCTAATGAGGTGTGGAAGTGTGCTGCCTCTCTTATTCCATGCAAGGAAACCATGTGAGGCCATTGAATGAAGTGTGAAGGTAAAAAATAAGTTGCAGTGGAGAAGCCAGGATGTTCAAGATATCAGGAACATGTGGGCACCTAAGAAATCTGCAGGCACTCAAGTGAAGTGAGCACAAGAGACAGCTTGCATTTGCTTCAAGTGGAATGGATCTAATCAAGACAATTGTAATCTAGATGCTAGACATGGAGCTTCAGAATTGGTGTTTTCCTTGCTGGTTTCTGCGTCTAGTCTTTTCTTGCAAAGTCTCTATACTTACTTCCCTTTTGGAGCAGGAATGCTCACTATATGCCACCACAATTTTTTTTTGGCATCAAAATTGCTTATTGTTAAGAGATTGTCTCAATCACAGATGAAATCGGTGGTTTTTGAGCAGTGTTAGAAAGCAGCAGAAGTAGTGTCTTGAAGGCAAGGCCTCACTCTTTTGAAGTTTGACCAGATTGATTTTGGATTATGAAAAGCTATGAGCCTAAGGGGACCAAAGACTGTAGATTATGATTTCCATGGAAGATACCTCCCAAACAGGCTCATGTATTTGAATGCTTGGTACCTAGCGGTGACCCTGGGGAGATTATGAAACCTTTAGCTATGGAGCCTTTATTGTAGACTTATGACCAAGATGGTGAAGATTGTTTCTTTTTCTCACCCAAGCTCTCCTATTTGCTGGTTTGTAGCACTTAATAACCAATTATCCCGTACCCCTACCAGCACAGACAAAGCTGGTCCCGTCTCCATGCATGCCTTCTTCACCACGATGGACTGTACTCTCCTAGACCCATGTCAAAACAAATCCCTTCCATCCTACTCATTGCTTCTGTCAGGATTTCTATCACAATGGTGGGAAAGTGACAGAGTATGGAAGAACAACCAGGATTTGTTTGAAGAGGTCAAGGATTGAGAAACTGGGGGTGTCAATAAGAAAGACAGGAGACTCAGCATAAAGAAATAAGGAAATTGTTTTAGTTGGATGTACTATTCATCGCTGTAATTTCACTGATATGGGGGAATCAAGTTCAGAAGAACACAATTTTAAGGACAGTCTTGGCTATATCATGAGTTCAAGACTAATTTGGCAACTTAGTGAGGCTTGTTTCATAATAAAAATAGAAGGGGGCTTGGGATGTAGCTTGTCTAGCATATTCATGGACCTGATTCAAAGTCAGCATTACAAAATAAATAAATGAATAAAAAATGGAGCGGTAGAGAAAAGATATGAACTATAGGGAAAGAGACATTCATTGTGAAGAACTGAGTACTGAATAGCTACATCAAGTCCTGAATTTGCTTAATACTTTCAGTTGTTTGAAAGAGTTGGCAGTTGTGGAGTGAGTGTGATGTATTTTTATAATATTTTAAATTTCTTATTCATCAGTCCCTCTACCTTCTAACTTTAATCCCACAGACAACTATTTAATGTATTTATAGATCTTTTTGGCATGTATACTGTTTTGGATGAATGCATTTTCATGTCTCTCTCTCTTACACACACACACACACACACACACACACACACACACACACACACACTTGATTTTTTTGAGACAGTGTTTCTCTATGAACTGTCCTGGAACTCACTTTGTAGACCAGGCTGCTGTCCTTGAACTCACAGAGATCTCCTGCCTCTGCCTCCTAAGTGCTGGGATTGAAGATATGTTCCACCACCATCCAGCTATGACATTTTTTTTTTCGAGACAGGGTTTCTCTGTAGCTTTGGAGCCTGTCCTGGAACTAGCTCTTGTAGACCAGGCTGGCCTCAAACTCACAAAGATCCGCCTGTCTCTGCCTCCCGAATGCTGGGATTAAAGGTGTGCGCCACCACTGCCCGGCAACATTGATTTTTAATATTAATAGTATTATTGTTGTTATTTGTTGTGCTGAGGGTCAAACCCAGGGAGTCGGAGCAGGCTACACAAAAGACCCACCACTTAGCTACTACATATTCAGCCTAAATGCATTTTTGATTTATATACATGCACAAGATATGCAATATTTGTCTTTATTTTATTCCTATTTAGGAACATGTATTTATGTTTCAACCAGCTGGTTATGAGATCATCTCTTCCAGGTTTCCACCTTTAAAAGTGGGTGACAATGTGTTTTTTTAAGAGCAGTACATGCAGGAGAGACAGCGACAAACGCAATTAACTTAGAGAGGGAAAAGAGGTAGGTTCAATGGCTTGCAGGAAGTGCTGTGGCAAGAATCCTCCATTCTTGTACTCTCGCTGAGTGTTCAGGGAGAAATATGTACACAGAGAAAGCACACCGAGGTCAGCAAGCAAATTTTTATTAAAAGAGATGTCCTTACGAAGGTATGAGAGGGTTAACCTGGCACACAGAGGGGACTGACCCGAGGGCTTTATCTGCCTTAACCTTTCTGCTTTCTGCTATTTCTCTCTAATTTGTAGGTGTAGATTCTTTTCTCTTTCTCAAATGTTTTCTCAAAATTGTTTTGAACTAGATATTGTTGATTCCTTCTTGAATTTTCTTCAAGTTCTTGTCTGTTATATCACCCTACAAACCCAAGGTAAAGATATCCAACTATTTTGGAGGGTATCTTCATTTCTCTTCTTAAAATGTTGAAAATTTATGTGTACGTGTGTGAGAGAGTGCCAAGTATGTGCAGGGGCCTGTGGAGGTCAGAAAAGGGTACTGGATCCCTTGAAGCTGGAATTAAAGGCAATTGTAAGTTATCCTATATGGATGCTGGGGACTGAATTCTGGTCCTCTGGAAGAACAGCAAACATTCTCAATCCTTGGGCCATCTTTCTAGCCTTAGAGGGTATCTTATCATGGGAGGTGAGGCCAGAGTCTCTTACCAAGACGCAGAGGCAGGCCAACTGCCATCTGTGAGAACCATCTTGGGGATCTCTTTTTACCCTCACCCTCCACACTTTTCCCCAGCTCTATTTCTTATAGAGCTTACTCCTAACAAAAAGGCAATTGATTTTGACGTATCTTTCAACAACATCAAAGAAAGACTGTTTATCCCTAATGCATGCAGGAAGCAACGGGACAAGGTGAGGACACAATTGCTATGAGTTCAATATCAAATCTGATCTCTTGCTGGGATCCCAGCCTCTAGCTCATATGTTCTGAGGGTTGTAGGGCTGTAGGGAACAGCCGTGTGATGTGGCTGGTCAAGTGCTGCAGGCTAATACATCAGTGAGGGCAGGGGACAGACATATAGCCTTTCTCTTGGACTCCACATCTGTCAGGCATGCTGTCAGACTGTGGGCATTAGGTTTTGGTTTCCCCAAAGTCTGCCTTGGGATCTTCAGCTTTTCTGCACTATCAGCTTTACCTTTGGGAACACTGTAAGCTACAATCTTCATGACTGGAATTTTATTTTTTTGGGGGGGGGTGTTGTACAATTTGAGGTTTTGTTAAGGCACCCAACATGAGGAACTTTCTAGAGTGGGAAGCAGAATAGTTCATTTTGAATAATTCTTGGAGAAGAAGTGAGTGACTATTTCTTTTATTTAAAGGTGTGATTATTCTGATGATCAAAAAAATGTGTTTTCTTAAGCAGACAGATAAGCAAAGATACACTCAAGCCCAGAAAAGCATAAAGGGAGTGGGAGGGAGAGAACCTCTCACTAGTTACCCCCAGTGATTGCTTGCATCTCTGGGTCATAGAGCAGGATGGCCAGTAATAGTTACCGGTTACTCTTTGAGATGGCTGATAGCAGGAAAGTGCTGATATTTCAGAAGCGACCAAAGAGAATGTTAAAAGAAAAGAGACAGAGAACAGAGACACAGATAGACAGAGACAGAGATAAGGCACAGAGAAAAAGAGACAAAGACATAGAGAGAAACACAGAGAGACAGATATCACCATGTGAAACAGGAAGAAACAGGATGGCAGAAGGCAGAGATTGAGAAAGCGAGTGAGTTGTTCAGAAAACACAATTACTACAGATCTCGTTACTGAGCACATTTGCAGTCTAACCAGGCTGTCGTGAGGTGTCCTGGAGACTGTACAGATTATTGGCACTTGGAAAATTCTGTCTTGTTCTCAGCATTTGGTCACAGTTGTGGTGGAACCCATTTTGAGAGGCTCTCATCTGAGTCTTCAGTTTCAGGAGTCAAGCATCCCTGCATTGTCCAGTTTATGGAATCGTCCAGGTAGGGCCAGGCGCTGATCCACCTTGTATTTGCTTGGAGAGCCAGTCTAATTACAGGAGAGAGACTGAGTCAGAACCATGGGAGGCTCCTTTCAGTGGGAAGTCAGTAGGAGTCACAGACTTCATTTTATTTTCAGTGATTCATCAATCAGTGTTGTTAACTACCAGAGCGCCACAAAGGGTGACAGCAAGCGATTATCTATGGGAGCTGAGTTAACCCAAAATCAGAGACCCAAAGGATGGAAGATGGAAATGTTCTATAGGCATTGGTTGCTGCATCCATATGTGGCTTCTCTGCCACAAGAGCAGTTAGATGTGTTGGAAACTCGGGATATTCAGCCAAAGGCTTGTAGTTCACCCCATCTTGTTCTGAGAAACTGGATATCTGAGAGTAACTGTAGCTGCCTCTGCCCACAAACCACACCAAGATGTAAAAATTCAAATGCAGAAATACAAGGAATATGATAAACAAGGCAACCTGACTCCTTGAAAGAGTGAAAAATTCCAAATAATTGATTTTAATGATAGTAAAGTTGGTGAAATTTTAGCCCAAATGGAAAAGAATGATGATAAGAAGCATCAGCAAATTCAAAGAAGAAATAAATTAACTCCCAAATGAATGAACAGAATATGAATAAACTACTGGGAAAAAATGAGGGCAAACATAGAAGACTTCAACAAAGAGCTAGAAAGTAAGAACAGACAAATTGAAGTCTCAAAAGTGAAAAGTTGAATAAACTAAATAAATCTTCACCAGTCAAGTGGATCAACTGGAGGGTAGAATATCAGAGCTCGAAGACAGAAATATAAATATTCAGATGATAATAAAAAAATAAGAAAAGTAAAAACAGATACTGAAAGACTTCTGATATACCATTAAAGGCCAAATTTATGATTTGGAGAAAGAGAAGGAGAAGCAGGGAGTAGGTGCAAACTAAAGAGACAGAACTCAATTTAAGTAAAATAATAGAAAAGAATTTTCCAGATCCTGGGAAAGAGCTGTGTATCTGGGTACAAGAGGCTACGAGAACTCTGGACATAGGGGTTTATATGCAACATGGTGCTGTCTTGAAGCTTTCCATAGCCTTTCCTCTTCCTGTGTGCTTAGTGTTTTAACTATAATACAACGTGGCTCTTCTCCCTTTCCTTCCTATCCTTATTTGTGGTTCTCAAAGTCTTCACAACCTTGAGAATATGGGAAAGATTGAATCTCATTAGATGAGTAGACAAGTCAACAAAAACAAGAAAGGGCCAAATACCACAAGATAGTCAGCAAATGGAAGGTATTGGTATGTATCTTCCAGTTCTAACTGATGGCAATGGTATCAAGTATACAATTAAAAGACCCAGACGAGTCTACCTAATACCCATCCCCCAAACACAACACAACAAAATGATTCGATTGCCGCTTCCTAGGTGTACACCTAATTGGCCAAGAAAAACACAGACTAAACATAAAAATATGGAAAAGATATCCCCAGGCAATAGAACCTGAGAGAAAGCAGGAGAATCTGCACTCACTTATAGTTAACAAAATCGACTTTAAAACAAAATTAGCGAGATGTGATAATGGAGGTCACATAAATTATATAGATAATGGAACAAATCTATCAAGAGTATTAATGATTGTAAACATGTACACACAAATATTCAGCAACCCAGTTTTACAAAACAATACTATTAGTTTATAAAAATACATAGGTGTTGTTACTATCAGACAATTTAAAATAAGCATAATTGACACATTAGTAGTACTGCATGGTTTTAACACATTATTATCAATAGATGTGTGATTTAGAAAAGAATAAACGTAGAAACATCAGAGTAAAATGAAATTGTAGATCACATAGACTTAACAGCTAGCTAGAGAATATGACAGCCAAAGACTCAGACTATATATTCTTTTTTGCATCCCACAGAAATTTATCCAAAATTGATATTTTAGGGCATAAAGCAAATTTTCTTAAATACAGGATTACATATTTGTGTTAATACTCATGCAATTTAGTAATCTACCCATAACACAGCTTTTCACACAAAAGGAAGATCTGAGCCATTTTCTCAGATTCTTTAATAATACTCCATTATGTATTTTATTTAACTCTGGAAAGTGTTTTACCACTGTCTTAGCCCATGTAGGTTGATGTAAAAGATACTAAGTGATTTATGGAATAGAAATATATTTCTCACTAATATATATATCAACATTCTGGAGACTACAGAATGTTGGTGGAGGCTACTCGTTCGTTCCCTGCTACCCAGATCCGAAATAATCACTCACAAACTATTTTATTTGCAATACTGTTTGAACAATAGCTTAAGTGTATTTCTAGATAGCTCTCACATCTTAAGTTAACCCATTTCTATTATTTTATATTTTACCATGAGGCTCGTGGGTTTACTGGTAAGGTTCCAGCGCATCTGTCTCCTGCAGTGGCTAAATGCATCTCACTGACTCTGCCTACTTTCTCCCAGAATTCAGTTTAGTTTTCCCGCCTAGCTCTATTCTAACCTATCACAGTCCAAAGCACCTTCTTTATTCATAAACCAATGAAAGCAACATATATGCAGAAGGACTTCCCACATCAACAGACTCCAAGAGATGGCACCAGCAGCCTTTTGAACAGGTTAAGGTCACAGTCCTTATGTGGTTATTTTCATGTATCCTAACACAGAAATAGGTTAAACAGGCTCTTTAGAATGTCTCTCCTAAAGGCACTAATCTCAGGAGAATGCCATTCTCATGTTGTAACCAGCTACAGACTATCACTTCATGCATGAAGATTGTAATACACAAATTTCAGGACCAATAAGAGAGCTCAGACCATGGCAGTCACTATTATTTCCGATACTCTGTTCTGTCTTCGACTACCGATATTTGAATTACAGTATGTCACACCTTTTGAAATTATTCTGTGGTTCTTTGATGATATTATGCTCCCCCTTTTTTCTAATTGCATTTTAGTTTGGGAAATGTCTATTGACACAGGCTGGCACGCACTAATCCTTCCTCCGTTGAATGCCCTCTTCTAAAGTCTGTTAAAGACACTGCTCATTTCTGACATGGTACTTTTGACTTTTAGTACTTCTGCAATTTTCTTTTAGGGCTTCTTTCTCTCATTACATGACATTATGTGTATCCTTTCCTCATCGGAGTCTTCAACACATTAAGCATAGTTATTTAAAATTGCCTGATAATGATGATAGTTACATATGCAAGTCTGGTTCTTATGTTTGCCTTATCTTCTCAGATATTACTTTTTATCTTAGCACTTTAGCATCTTTTGTGATTTTTTTTCAAATGAAACCTGCTGTGTGACGTATAATAATATCTGAGGTAAAAAGACCTTTAACATGAGATTTTTATGTTAGCCTAGTTAGATGTAGGCTCTAAGAAATGTTTTCCATGACTTAAGAACTAGAGAATTAGAAGAATTAGAATTTCTTAGGTGTGTTTTGTTTTGATTTGTCTTTGACACTGTCATTACTAAGTAAGCTGACCTTAAATTCATGATCCCTTTGCTTGAGCCTCCCACGATGTTCCCTGATGTTATTGATTTTCCCTCAGAATCTTTATTTTAAAACTAGAATTTGGGGGTAGTGAGTCTTTTATAAAAATTATCATTTATTGTTCACTTAGTGTGTGTGTGTGTGTGTGTGTGTGTGTGTGTGGTCATATGCACATCTTTCAAGCAGAGACTAGAGGACAACTTTCAGGGGTCAGTTCTCTTCTCAGGGGATCAAATTTAGGTTATCAGGCTTGGTGGCAACTGCCACCTTTGAACTATCTTTAAAGTCTGGCTACAGCTAAAGCTATAGCTGCACACGGTTGTTGTAGAATTTTATGATTAGATTTCAGTCTTTCGGTAGATGCATGACCCTGGAGTAGGACTATACAGTTCCTTTTGTGGTAGAGTAACTTAAGAAACAAAACAAAGCAATACAAACAAAGCCTGTTCGGAATCCTTGCCTGCTGTTTGCCAGCTTCAGCCTAGTTTTTGAAGCTCTTTTTTTGTTACCTGTTCTCTTTTGTTGCTTCTGCCTTAATTGTGACAGAAGAGTAGGGGGTGATGGAGAATGCCCTTCCCAATATAGGACCTTAGCCAGGTCCTTCTCCCTGGAAAACAGCGTCTTCCTAAATGGAAGGTGCTAAGAGTATTTCTGCCTTTTTTTTTTTTCAGCCAAAAGAACAAGATGATCTAAACCTTGGCAATGTAGGATGTTCTTAAAGAAAGAGAAATAAAAGTTGAGGAGTCATCCTAATGGTGGCTGCCAGAGACTCTCCCTTTTCATGTTAGTCCATATCTAACCTCCAGTAGTTTGTCAGCACGACTGTCTCAGTGTCCCTGCTAGTTCTGGGGTCAGTGGCTTCTGCTCCCGCTAAGAGCGTGTTTGCGCCTGTTAGGATTCACCTGTATCTAAGTTTCAGGATGACAATTCTCTTTGCAACATTACTTCTCTGCTGGGTTCAAAGAAAATAATTAATTTCAGTTAGTTTA
Source organism: Dicrostonyx torquatus (assembly GCA_028555095.1). Classification (NCBI taxonomy): domain Eukaryota; kingdom Metazoa; phylum Chordata; class Mammalia; order Rodentia; family Cricetidae; genus Dicrostonyx; species Dicrostonyx torquatus. The sequence continues at coordinate 889,715 of JAQHUG010000237.1, read as the reverse complement.
GCTTCTCACTGCTGGAGTAAGAGCGACAACTTCCAAGCTTGACTACATGACAAGTCTTGTTTAATTTGCCCTTCTTCACCATTTTTACACACAGAATTGTATGCACTTAAGTTTCCCCCTTGGAACAAATTCTTTGAAGAAGAGTTTCTAGGTCAGCACATAGGTATGTTTCAAGTGTATGCCAATAAGATAGCATCAATTTATGGTTTAACTAATCTTTCATAGGGCCATTTTTTTAAAATGTTTTTCATTTGACTTCTGTAAAGTTAAATAATATTCACTGAATCTGAAAACTGGGAGCGTGAGGAGAGACATTCCATCTAGAAAAGCTTCTCCCTCACCCTGAGACTTCACTGGAATATGCATCCAAATCTTGCCCAAGGTTCATTCCAGAATACCAGTTAAATAGATGCTGCCTCTGAGTTGGCATTTGGGAGACAACTATTTTTAATTGCTCTCGTCTCTGTTCTCCTTGGGCAGATGAGGCATAGTCTTCCTAATTATATCCCGGGATCAGAGAAGAACTTCTCTATCAAAACAGCTGGTAAATGGGGTAGGCAGATAGATCTGTGTTTTACCTCCACCTGAAGCTATTTCCAAGATAATGAATTTCCCTAATGTAGAGTGTATTTGATTAGGTTGGGAAATTTGAGAATTTCTCCTTGAACATAAAAGCTGGACAAACTTCATTGGTGACTGTAAGGGGAGATTGCCACATAGGTTTACCACTTATTGATTAGTTAAGTTCTGAGAGCAAATGAACTTTGCCTTTGCCTCCAAGGCCTTTTGCCAATATCAGAATAAGGTCCAGTATAAGGGTTAAATGCCAGCATTTTCAAAGTAATCCTCCACATCTCCAGTTCTTGAGACCTGTGGAATAGAAGGAGAATGCCTTTTTTTTTTTTTGGAAAGTTTTTGGGGAGGGAAAAGTCACACAAAACCTCCTATTGTAGATGCCCTTCTCAGCATTAATGGACTGTGAAGAGCGGTGTGTATGGGTTGATGAGATGACAAAGAGAAAGCTTAAGGAACAGCAGTGGGGGTGTGGTTCAGATCCATTTCAGGCAATACTGATTTTCTTGAGGAGCCCAAAGTGCAAAGGCATTCGGACATGTCCTAGCAGAATGATCGAACTTGCTCCTTTTTACAAAGCCACATTCTGCAAAGACCTGGGACCCATTCTGCTTTGGTTTGTCTACTGAACTCCAATACCCAAGAGCCCACAGAGTGCACCCACATTGCTTAATCATGCTAGCACAATGCTCACTCAAAAGAAATCATCATCATTATTAGTTGTTAACAAAAATGACAGGCTTTATTCTGACATATGTATCATTATACTTTTCTCATGTTTGACCATCCATACCCTCTCTTACTCCCTACTTCTGCTGGTCCTGGGTTCTGCTTTTCCATCTATATTTCTAGATGATAAAGAAACCACAAACTGCTTGTTAAAGTGCTATTCAATTATGGATGTGGTAGAATGGCCAATGGGTGATCTTACTGAAGAGAGTTTGTACTCACAAGGACATCATAATTTATGTTTTAGTAAACTGTGTGGTAGGAACTTCTTGGAGGATTGGCCCTTCACTTCATGAGTGTCATTTTTGAGTTCTCTTTCCTTTGAGCTTCCCAATCAAGGCAAATTATTCCTTCTAATCACAGCAGAGTGAGATTTGTAAGAACTTACCTGCTCACTCCTGTTGCTCCTGGGGAGCTGCCTCTAAACTTGGAGGGTCACAAGTTTACAGTGGCCTATCTGTCAAGGATTGTCAACTAATACCTGTTCTTGTAATGGTTATTACAAAATTAGACTGATTCATATAACTCAGGTTGCAAAAGACAAAGAAAAAATGCTTTAAATTAAGAAATTAAAACTGATCCTATAAAACACACACACAATCTCAATTGGAAATGTAAATGAAAATCTAGCTGTATGTAATATGGTGACAGAACAATTTAAAGTGATGGCAAGAAATTCACTAGAGAATAAGAACATGAGTGTCAGAAAAAATAGATGTTATGATAAAGGAATCACTGAACATCAGAAATAACAGTGAAAGGTCTAAACTTACTAGAACAGTGGTTTTCAACCCATAGGCCATTACTGCTACGGGGTCACATATCAGATATCCTGCATACCAGATATTTACATTATGATTCATAACCATAGCAAAATTAGTTATGTAATCGCAACAAAGATAATTTTATGGTTGGGGTTCCAGAACAAGAAGAACTGTATTAAAGAGCTGCAGCTTTAGGAAAGTTGAGAACCACCGTGTTAGAAGGATTGAAAATTTAAGCCAATACACACCTAATAATATGGCTTACAGATATATAAGGCAAAAATTAATAGAACCACAGCAAGAAAAAAAATCTTTAAACTATGATTTTAATGTATCTGTGAACACTTCATAAAATTCTATCTTAAGCAGCAAAATGATGGGCCTCATAAGTGCAAAAGCCTTTTAAAAGCAAATTAGAACTAATAAAATTGATAAAGATGCACCATGAACAAGTGATGTTTCCTTAAGAATACAATGGCAAATTAGCCCAAAGAGTTCTCTGAACTATTTTACTATAATAATTCATTCATTCATTTACGGAGAAAAGTCGCATGCTCATATTAATTACCAAGGGATGAACATAAAGGGATTTTATTAACATAACCAAGGGCAATGCTATATGATGGAGTACACCTAAAAGCAAACATTTAGCCACACTCTTTTTGAAAGTCAGGAGCCAGAAAGAAGGCATTTTCTATCTGCTTACATTTACCACATATTGGAAACTGTACTCCAAGTAATAGATTGTGAAAGACAAATCAGAAGTGTAAGTATAAGAAAGAACGACTAAAGTTATTTTGTGAGGATATAATTTTTTTAAAAAAGAAAATCTACACATTGTAAGAATCAATAGAGGTCACTTCAGTTGCAAAAAAAAGATAAATTTTTAAAAACTGAGTTCATGATTTTACCGAGAAGTAACTGCATAGAATAGGATATTTTTGTTTTTCAAAAGGTGGGAATGACAATAGCAACAAAACTTAACAGTTGTTTAGAAAGAAGTTTCATATAACAAGCACAAATACTCATGAAGAATAGCACAAATCTTACTGAAGGCTCATGCAAACGAAGCAATGGGTCATGCTCATAGGCAAGGAGCAATAACTTGAAACTTCTCTTGGAATTAATATACAGCTTTAATACATAACAGGCAAGTCCCCAGTCTAACAGTTTAGGAGATAGGATAGGATCATCTCAAAATTTAGATGATGAACAACTGAATGAACAGAATGTTTTGTGGAAGGGGGTGTAGTGATGTGGGAATTGATTTGCTAGGTAGTCAGATTTTCGTATGAGGCATAGGAATAATATGAAAGTACCAGGGCAGGAGTAGACAGAAGCACAAATTAAGATCTGTTAAATGCAGGCTAACACAAAAGAAACATAACACAAGTGGGCAACGAATGAGTAATTCAGATACGAAATCGATTTATCAGGGAAAAGGACATTAAAATAAAATAATAACAGTATTTCATTTTGTACTTATCAAATTGCCAAAAAAGAAAACGTATGACAATACTATAGTTTTTTTTTTTTTCTCTTTGGAGGCCAACCGCCCAACTCCAACACAAAGACTTATTTATGAATGCCTGGCCTTAGGTTGGCTTGTTTCTAGCCTTCTTTTCTTTTCTTTCTTTTTTTTTTTTTGTTTTTTGAGACAGGGTTTCTCTGTGGCTTTGGAGCCTGTCCTGGAACTAGCTCTTGTAGACCAGACTGGTCTCGAACTCACAGAGATCCACCTGCCTCTGCCTCCCAAGTGCTGGGATTAAAGGCGTGCGCCACCACCGCCCGGCCGATTTTTACTTTTTAAAATTCTGTATATTCTTTCTTTCCTTCTTATTCTGTGGCTGGCTATATGGCTGCCCCTGGCTCCTCTCCTCTTTTTCTCACTCTTCACTCTTCTCTCGAATCTAGATTTTTTTTTCCCTTATGTATTCTCTCTACCTGGCAGCCCCACTTCTCCATCTTCTATTCAGCTATTGGCCACTCAGCTCTCTATTAGACCAATCAGGTATTTTAGGCAGGCAAAGTAACACAACTTTACAGAGTTAAACACATGCAATAAAATATAAATACAAAATATAAAAGAATGCAACGCATTTTTGTATCATTAAACAAATGTTCCATGGCATAAGCAAATGCAACACATCTTAAACTAATATTCCACAATAATACTAGCTGACTAAAAAACCTGGGCAGGAATGGACGCTCCTACATGGATGGGATAGGTAAATTGATGTGTTACCTTGGAGCTAACGATTTGTCAGTATCTAGGGAATGTTAAGGTATGCTTTTTATATCACCATCAACATTTATATCATGGATAAACTCTTCAAACTCTTTACAATTTCATCCAGCAGATAGAACCAATAAGTGGGAGCTGCTTGCATCTTAAAAATCCCAGTGATACCTGTAAGAATGGCCAAGATAAAAAACACTGATGACAACTTATGCTGGAGAGGTTGTGTGGTAAAGGGAACACTCCTGCATTGCTGGTGGAAATGCAAGCTGGTACAACCTCTTTGGATGCCAGTGTGGTGATTTCTCAGAAAATTAGGAAACAACTTTTCTCAAGACCCAGTAATACCACTTTTGGGATATATTCAAAGGATGCTCAATCGTGCCACAAGGACATGTGCTCAACTATGTTCATAGCAGCATTGTTTGTCATAGTGAGAACCTGGAAACAACCTAAATGCCCCTCAATCAGAGAATGGATAAGGAAAATGTGGTAAATTTACACAGTGGAGTACTACACAGCAGAAAAAATAATGACATCTTGAATTTTGCAGGTAAAAGGATGGAGCTAGAAAACATTATTTTGAGTGAGGTAACCCAGACCCAGAATGACAATTATCACATGTACTCACTCATAGGTGATTCTTAAACATAAAGCAAAGAAAACCAGCCCACAAATCACAATCCCAGAGAACCTAGACAACAATGAGAACCCTAAGAGAGACTTACATAGATCCAATCTACGTGGGAAGTAGAAAAAGACAAGGTCTCCCGAGTAAATTGGGAGCATGGGGACCTTGGGAGAGGATTTAAGGGGGAGGGGAGCAGAGAAAAATGTAGAGCTCAATAAAAATCAACAAAAAAGGGGAAAAATGGAAAAAAGAAAAAATTCCAGTGTTAAAAAAGGTCAAAGTACATAGCAATATATACCTATAGCCACTTCAGAAAATTCTATCTCAAGGGGCAAGGAGATGAACCGTAAAAATGTAATAATCCATAGAATTTGAAGTATTGCACATATCTCTTACTGAAATGTGGACATGAGGTAAATGTAGATTTTTAAAAGATAAGAAGCATATGTGACAACTGCAAGACTGTGGGTAACATTGAGTGAAGGAGTAAAGAATTCAGTTTCAAAGAGTATGTATGATAGCGTCTGATGTTTCATTGGTTGAAAAAAGATATGAGCCATGTAAGGGGAAATGTTGATATTGAGGAAATCTGATGTTCATTAATAGCTGTTTGTTACGTTTTAGGTTTTCTTATGTAATTTCCAGGCATTTATGAGATACTTTGTTCGATAAAAATATGGTTGAATCATAACTTGAGATTTTAGATTAAGAGGTAGACAAATTCTAGGCTGGAAAAAGTTAATTCAAGAAAATGTCAATCCTGTCACTAAGAGTTTGTGGTTTCACATTCTGATTGAATATCAGATTTGGAAATTCTCTTAATGATTGTTCTTGGTTATTCCCAGGAGAAGATCCAAGGAACTTCTGGGCACTTCCAGTAATGTTTGCATTTTTAAGACTTGAATTTGGCAAATGAATAAAGACAAGGAACATGAGGTCAGCAGGAGAAGACGTAGAACTCAGTCTATTTGAAAGAATGACTCAGAGTTGATTTAGAATTAGAAGGAAAATAAGAGAAAGTGTTGAAAGATGAGTACAAATTTTGTCTTTGAAAAAACATAGATGAGTGGCCTAAGGTAAAATGCTTGAGCATGTGCCTCAATATTTTAGTTCAAGAATGCCATTTTCCTCACTTTTAATACTAAGCCAAGCCAAAGCCAAGTCAAACCAAACTAAACAAAACCAAGTTCTAATAAAGATTATTAAAGAGAGCTTGCTTCAAGTTCCATCTGTCATATAATATGTGGTGTAAATATACAAGGAAACAACTTATTAAAATGAATTTAAACTAAACACTTACCATTGCAAAAAAACATTGACTCCAAAGAAAGCACTGGAAAATGTATAATGAAGTCACACAATTCAGAAGTACTACCAGTAATGCGTGTGGAAAACCAAATTACTAGAAATCTCACTTAAGGTTACATTCTATGTCTCATAAGAAGCAGCCACACTCTAAACATGCCATGGTGCATTTGCAATCTTTTAAAAACACATTTATAAAATTCCCATTTTCTTCCATTTCTTTATAAAGCATTTTATAAAATACTTTAAATCAGATTGTAAAGAACACACTTTAATATGACACTACCTGGTCATAAAAAAAGAAGAATGTTTAATGTTCCCAGGGATGGCTGGGGTTGCACGGTATGGTGTGAGAGGAGCGTACCATAAAAGAATTGTAATTTTAGATGTTAAGAATTCTGAATTTCACACTATCATGAATTGGCTGGATTTCCCCTGCACACTTTAAAGGAGCTATCACATCCAGCATATTTTTTCCCCCCGCATTCTGGAATGTCCTGGGGGGAGGTGTTTAATGGCCTTATCTCTTGTCTTCTACACACCAAGATGGAAGTTGTGTCTTCCAGTTTCTAAATAGCAGGATGGGGATTTAGACTATATAGTTGGAGGAGGACCACATGGGTTCAGATTTTAGACCTGCTTCTGGAAAGATGTGGCTCTCAGAAAAGCACACACAATACATTCAGAAAACATGTCACCTATTTTATGGCCTCAGACCACCGTTAATTGTACAGTACCGAATTTTGGTAACAGACACTCCAAATGTTGCAAGTTAAAAATACTCATTAGCCTTAGAATTAAAGGCACATGGTTCCAATAGAAGCACAGAAAGTCAGTGCTTTTTTGCCCAAGGCCAAGTTTTAGAGACTGATAGTCACCATGAAAAAGAAAATGTCCATTCTCTAATAAGACACAACACTAGGGGATTAATGGGAGCAGAAAAAATTGCCTCAAACAATCCTAAACACATCTTACACAGTTCTGTAACACAACATGAGTGCTGGATGATTCTAGATCAGAATTCCTTGAAAGGTAAAGATTATCCATTCAAGCTCAGTCTGATGGAATTTGTTAGAAAAAGTGTTAGTGATAGTGATGAATCACACTGTACAAAGGGATTCTATTTACCCCTTGATGGGCTGGTCCTTCCTTAATTTTACCACAGTTCAACAAGCCCCTTATTCTCTCCCCATAAATCCAATTTCATCTTACTTTATTTCTGTCAACTTCTCCTATGACACAAATGAGTTAAAGGAGAGGAATTATACTTTTTATTGGGATGGGTGAACACACATGGGAAAATCTGTTTTATTTAATTTTATGAACAATTTCTTGATTATATATCATTAAGTATTTTAAAAAGTTTTAAATAAAATTGTCTTAGCCATATGCATGATATTCTTCACATTCCCCCATTTTTTTTTATATAAAAAGAAAGAGAGAAAAAGGACAAGCAAGGGAAACACATATTTATTGAGCCAGGCACTGAGCTGGGTATTTTCAATAATGACACAAATCAAAATATAATGACCATATTATCCTGGGATCGCTAGGATTCTGTTCAGCAAGCATTATTTTTGGCATGCAGTAAAAATGATATGAGAGAAATTAGCATAATTTTTTTGTATTATTGACAATGATTTAACTGTCCATGTTGTTCATACAAAGTGGATAGATGCAAATGGATAAATCTGTGAGAACCAAGAAGCACAATAACCCGAGATTCACAGAGTGAAAAATGTAAGAGACAAATCATATGTGCTTAGCAGTGTATAATCCTTTAATATTAAAAGAAAGAAAGCAGGTACCACAGCAGTGACACATAGAAATGAGCCTTTAAAATCAGAACAAGATTATTTCTGATAAATAATGTGGCTGACTCTTCCCGTGCCATAATATATTTGATGGTTAAAATCAAACCAAGAGGGTATTTATTTCTTGGGAGTCTGGGTAAATTAAATTAAAAATTTATGATTATAGATCTTCTAGCAGCAAAAATTCTTCAAGAAAATCACTTTAGCAACATCCATGCAATTCTGTTCATTTGCATTTCAAACAAGAAAATAGAACTAGGGGAGGCGAAGGAAATAAATACTCTACCAGCCAGGCACTGCGCTGGGTATTTCAAATATAGTGACACAAATTATAATGGCTTTGGCCAACCACCTTGAGGTGACTCACTGATAGGGGAAAACTTGCAATCTATGATTAAAAAAATCTCATGACTTACTGTGTGGTCTTTCTGCACTTTACTCATCAGCCAATGTCTACAAAATATCAAAATGTAAAAATGGTTATTCATAAACCTAGCATAAATCTGTAAAGTAGTGAGTTAGAAGGCTTATTATCAGCTTAAAAATGACAACATTAGTAACCACTTCTAATTTCCCACTTCAAGGCTGAATTTTGCTTGGCATTTTATAGGGAAAGAGCAAGAGAGAGGTAGTGGCAGGTTTGGAAATAGGGAACCTTATGCTACAGCGGAGTCTTTGCTTCAGTATGGCTTTACACAAGGCATGATCACTCAATGGGCTGCATCTGAATTGCTTTGGTTTATATGAGACTCTCACATTGTTTAAAATTACTGATAGAGCACAGAAGCAAGTCTCAAGGTGCAAAGAACACATAGAAAGCCAGAGGGTTGACATTTCACTAATTGGTGGATTGTATTTTAAACACATTAGAAGCCCAGGTCAGCTATACAATGACATACAGTATCACTTATAGACAAAGATGAAGGAAAAATCAAAACATTCACAGTTTTCAACAGAAATATATGATCACATATACGATTACAGATTTTTAATTTTGTTTTACAGACATAGACATAACTTTACTATGAAATTACATATGGTTAGATCATGTCATTAAATAATGATTTTCATTTGTATTACATGATAAATTTACAACATGAGGATTATATATTTCAATATGGCATATACTGGTTTTGAACCACAAAAAGCAACATAGTGTAAAACTTAGGAGTGTCACATGAGAAATATAACAAATATTCCATCAACACCAGTCCAAACATAAGATGTGGTATCTTTCATTCCTAACTATAAGCAGCTTTGAAGGAACATCATTAGGATGGGGAAGGGAGGTAGTTTTAAAAATTCAAAATACTTTCCTCAGGAATTTAGTAAAACAAATGGTTTTCAGAGGTATTTTTGCTATATAGTTTTTTCCCCATTTTAGATAATGTGCTAAAAAGGCTGTCTTCCCAATTTGCAAAATGTGTACAGACAAACTAAGCCTGTATTTTTAAATTTATCCAGGTGGGCATAAATTGACCTTAACTATTAAAGTTTATGTTTGATAGTACTGCTTCAGTCACAAAGGCTTTTAAAATTTTTCTTCTCTTTTTAAATGGCAGTAGATAAATATTAATTAGTATACCAAGATGACCTGTGAGTCCCTTTGCTCATTGGCTAGACCATCTAGATGGGCGCCTTTCTACTCTACGTGTCTCAGTGCTTTCTAACTTGAAATAAAAGGAAGTGGTGTGAACAGGAGAGCTGTTAGCTCATGGTCTTGAGTTGTGTGTGCCTCTCAACAATTAAGTCTTAATTACATGGAGATTTACCATTTTCAGTTAGATTTGAATTAATGTATACTCTCCATTTCGTGGGGCTCTGATAATGTCCCACATTTTGGAACATCCCATCTTCTACCCTTTCCCTCCATTGGAAACTGATACCATGCAGAGCTCATACCCAAAGTTACCTTCTTGGAAAATAAAAGACTGAGGAGATAATTTCCATGTGATTCATGGATGACATGTCTATTAATCATAAGAAAGGGTTGTAATTATGAGTAGATTTTCTCATTAGATCATAAACTCTGAAGCAAAAAGTCTGTATTTTAAAGTTTCTCTTTAAGACTGTCAATACCTACTCATCAAGATAGCTTAGATTTCTTAGATAACAAGTTACCAGGTTGAATCTTTAAGGAAGTACATATCTAAGTGGAGTATTACTTATGCTCTCAATTCAGGTTTGTGCTTGTGGGGAGATTTAATAACTGGTCCATCTTATAAAGATCTAAATTCATAGCCAGGCGGTGGTGGCGCACGCCTTTAATCCCAGCACTTGGGAGGCAGAGGCAGGTGGATCTCTGTGAGTTCGAGACCAGCCTAGTCTACAAGAGCTAGTTCCAGGACAGGCTCCAAAGCTACAGAGAAACCCTGTCTCGAAAAACCAAAAAAAAAAAAAAAAGATCTAAATTCATGTTCATGGGTCATTTTTCTTCCTGTAGACCCCATGTTTACTACTCTGCATTATTAATCTTTAGGGGGAAAAATGGTCCTGGAAAGAGGGACTGAAAATATTTTAATTATGCAGAACGGAAAGAAGCAGAGATGCAAGGGTTCTGGTCTACCTAACTTGGAGAAGTGGATCTCAGTTTTCTGCTAAGTATTTCTACACACAATCTCAGGCATTCACTGCCTAGGTCAAGCGCATGCCAGTAGTGGAATCTGGGCTTTTCATCTATAGTCTTAGATTTTACATAACTCATAAAAGTTAAATGAAAGACAGACCTAGAAGGAATCTTAGAAACATTTTTCGAGGGTGTCAACGTACTTATCTAAAGAGAGGAAACCAGTGGCTGGAATCAAAAGAGACGATCAGGGTTATGCAGCCTATTTAGCAACAGTGATGCGACCTAGAACTGGACATGGAGGGCGCAGTGACTCTCCCAGCAGCATCAATGTTGTGCTTGAGCCAAAAGTCAGAAAAGAATCCTGGTTCAATGAAGTACACACAAGGCTTTCATCCATGGCAAATCGGGGGAGATAAATTCAAGGTTTTTACTACTTTTCCATCTATGTGCAGAGCTTCAAGTGTACATCTTGTCCTCTGCAGGGCTTGGTATACAATTCAGTGTCATTCAAGAATGCATCAACATTTTGTTTCAGAATGGAAAGTTTTGAGTCATGGGCTGGCAGGCTTATCTCCAATTACACTTAGGCAAAGTGATTGACACTATTCATTTCAGTTCTGCGATGATTCAATTAAACTACACACAGAAATCTCTGCATATTTTGCTGGTTAGTCTTTAGATCATTTTGTCATCTTTTTTTCTGGCTGCTCTTTTCTTTATCTCTCCATTTAGTTAAAAGAAATCCATTTAAGGTAAAATTCACTTTCCAATCAATGCACTTTTCTTCCAAAATGAAGAATATTTTTTTTAAAAAAAAGGTAAAGAAAGGCACTTTGTAAAACATACAGATCTGTTTCCTTCTTGTCTATTTAGATTGAAGTTGCTGAAGGCAGGCCGAGTCATTTTGCAAATGAAGGACAGCAGAGGGAAGCCGAATTAAAAAAAATGAGAAAGAAAGGATCTAGGTTTCTGTCTGGATAGACTTTTCCCTGGAGCTCAGGTCCTTTGGTTGCTCATTAACTGGCGATTCACCAATTCTCTTGGATCATGTCAAGCAAAGCGTCTCCCAGGTTTGATCTTACATATGCAGCAAGAGCTTGGCTGCTTCCCATCAAACTAGTTTACAGTGAATCATTAACCTACAACTGATTACCAGAACTGGTCTCAGGCACTTAAGGAGAATGTATCATCTATTAAAAGTCAGTGACACAGCTGATGGTAAGTTGTGCTCATATTAAGGTTCTTTCTGTGCATTTGTTAAAACCTATAATAGAATATTTTGCCATTGTGTCCTAATCATCCACGGGATGTATTCAGTTTCCATGTACTTCATAACATGAATTCTTAGGAAGTTGCTTACAACACTACAACTTTTGTGGTTCAGAGCAAAAGGTTCTTTAATCTACATGTGCAATGATTATTCATGAAATATGATGGTGGGAAAACAGCCAACAACCAAATACAAGAACAGAGATTTTAGGCTGTTGGCTCCATGCAGGAATGAGCATGACTTGACACATTGAGGGTAATTTTTCTAAAGACCAGTGTCTCATTTTCTGTATCTTTCTCAGCTCTACACCTTAATCTCCGCACACATATTTGCACATTATCTTAAAGGCTGACTTATTCTGTGTATGTGCAATATATGAAGACAAACACGTGCTGAGATTTGAAAGAGTAAAGCAGAAATGAGCACATCGGTGAAGGTGACTGCATGTCTATAACTGTATCACAACTTAAGATGCCAGTGATTGGCTCAAATTACTTAGTGAGTCACAGAGGCAAGGCTACTCATTATTTGTCCAACATTCAGTCAGGAAAACTGAAATCCAGAATAAGCAATTAGCCTTTCCAAGGCACAGCAGGACTAGAACCCAGGTGTCTTGACTCCTAGTATTCACTCTGTCACTCAGGCAGCTGTCTTTCAACAGAAAATATTTTATCATAAAGATTCTAATAAATAATTAGATCAATAGATTTTATTTTATTTCATGAATGTAGATTTTTGTTGGGTGAGATTTGTCTTTAGACAGCCATATGTTTCATCTATGTAAAATTATATATCAGAAGCAGATTTTTAAATTTCAAACTATGAGTAACACATGCACTATCAATTCTATAGTGGTCATAATTTGTAAATAAATGCATATATTTATCTCCTGGAGAAGAACAGATTATATTGGGAAAGAGTTTGTACTGGTTTTGAAGTTTCTTTGTCAGTAGTTCTCAAGGTGAACTAGATTCGTTGGCCCTATTGGAAGTTGTGTGCATTTTGCATGTCATCCTCTCATGTGGCTTCATATAAAACATCATCAATATGTAAATCTTAAATCATTAATAGTTTTGTTCATGCTTTCTCTTTACATACAGTGTTGCTTATTTTAAGTTAAATAGACTTGCTCCATACTCTTTCCAAGAGAGGGGGAAAAAAACCTTTCATGGAAATGGTTGTAGAAAACAATGCCTCTCCAGATTGAGTGTACACATGAGTTATGTTTGTATTTAGCAAAATTCAGACTCCAATTCCGTATGTCTTCGATGAGACTTGAAATGCCGAAAACAAAATTTCCAAATAGTGCCAAAGCAACTGGTCCTCAGACATTCAGTATGGAGGATCCAGGACACTAAATGAGCCTGGACAACTTTGCCAAATGCTTCTGTTGTTCACAAGATGTTTATATATTGGGAAAATATGCTTCAGGGGCTTGCATTTGCAGTTCTGAAAGGGTTGGCTGTGTGTTTACTCTCAGGCATCAAGGAATCTGTGAGTGCAGTTTCTACCAACATGTGCTTGTTGGATGAACTTCACAAGAGGTGCAGTTCAGTCTCTATATCCTGTTAGTGAATGGACAGAGAATTGACTTGCCAATAGGTGAGATGGAGAGAAGAGGGGAGACAGGATGCAGTAGATGAGTCCTGGGTAATCCTAGTAAGATAGAGATAAAAGGTTGTGAGCCTTCTCAGGAAGCCTGCCCCTGCAGTTGTCTTGCAGATTCTCCGTCTCCTGACCTTTGAAGCTCTTGTTATCACTGGACAGCTGCTTGATTTCCTAGAACTTCTAGCTGGACATTCTTGACGTGAGCACAGCCTCTGCCAAGAGTTTGCAAATGCGTTTATTCCAGAGAGATCTTGACTTTTGGTTTTGCTTAAAATCCATTTGTGTTCAGAATTTCTCAGAAAAAAATGTAAATAAAACAAAGCCAGTTCTCTGTCTCGGAAACTATGTTAGCTGTCACCACTCTCCACTTTCATGCTTCATAAGAGTCACCCCTAGGTAGGCAGAGCCCTAAGTTCATAGGAGAAATATTTTAGGTCTAGAGTCCTAAAACCCTAATATAGATGGCTCCTATTTAAAGTGTCCTGGAGATAAAAAAAATCAGATAAATGGTACTCTTTTGTACCTAGTTAAATTTTTCATTCACTTCACATTCTTAAGTGGGCAAGGGGTTGGCCTGACATTTCTCTCTGCATATACTATATATACTTTGAGTATTCATTATAACCTTGCAGCAGAAATGACTGCCCCCACTTGAAGACGTAAACAGCACTACTGGGAAGTTAGAAAATAGTCTTTACTTTACCTAAGCGATAGAAAAATAGTCTTCAAAAATACATTGCTAAACTTATGGGTTTGTATTAAAGCAAAATTGTATATACAGTAAGGCAACACTTCTACTACCACCCTGCAATAATTATGGTTAGATTAAAATTAGTCTTTGGGAGTTTGTTTTCTACTAAGAAAATACTAGGGTGTATAACAAATCATCCATCCTGCTGAAATGAAGCAAGGAAAACATTGGAAAATGGTTCATCACGTGGAATTCATTGGCCTTATTTTATAAGGAAATTTTATTCCCCCAAACTATACACTCGAGAGGCCTTAGAAAGAATAACATTTAGGCAGGATAAACCATTCTTGACATACTCAAATTACTTTAATAATAAAATGGGGCCTGACTTCATTTGCATGCAGGCAAAGGGTCAGTAAGGTATAGGGACTATTGTAAACAATTTGGCTGGTGTCCTGGAATGTGTCCTTTCAGAAAAGGGTTATACTTGGACCATCTGAATCAAATGAAGGAGGAGTGTAAAGGCTTAGCCATCAGTTTTGAAAAGCTGTTTCATGGCATTTCAACATCATCTTACGCTAAGTCGTTTTGACTGTTTTATACCTTCTATCACAAGCCAAATCTATTGCAGAGGCTATACCTGTTGGCACCATCCCTCAAGAATGGTAAACAATGTGCTTTTATTTCATTGAACACATTATATATACACACACATATATATGCATATATGCATATATATTTACATATATATTACTAATAGCAAAGAGCAAGTCTGCAAATCACAGCATACATGATCAATTGTTTTGGAGAGCAGCTGCTGAGAGGAGGCAGGTGCTGAAATGCGAGCATGTAAAGGAGTGAAGTAGTGTGTTATTTTACCCACATCCTGAAACATTTGCTAGCAGACCATGTTAATCCATGACTCTGTAGTGTTACCTGAAGAGAAATCACATTTTAGCCAATTGTTCCACGAGTCTAGCTATCAGTGAAAGGAGTGCATGAAACACGTAGGATCCAGGTAATCCAACCTGCCCAGTTGGAGTCTGCAGTTGCTTGAGCTTGCTGCCAAGCTGGCCAGATCTTTCTCAGACTGATTCTGTTCCAGCGATGGTGGAGCCTTCTTGGCTGAATCCCCAAACAAAGCTGTGTTCTGAGCTCGTGAATCTGGCACTAACACCAGGATGTTGTCATCCACAATCCCAGACACCTTGGCATACTCCTTGCTGGTTTCAGGAACCCCGGGCTTCTCCATCTGGTTGTTTTCTTTCTGTTTGGGGAACAATGATAGTACTCCATCTTTGTTGACTTTGTGAATTTCCACATAATCTGGGGGTTTAGCATAAACAATGGGGCCTTTCTCCTGGAGCAGGGGCCATGATGCGTTTTGTTTGGTTTTAGAACGGAAGCTTTTCATCTCCTCATGCTCTGCCACCTCCTCTTCTTCCTCTTCAGTCTCAAGGGTTTTAGAAAATTTTAGAAGATGTTTTCCTGCTTGGTCCAGAAAAGAGGAGAGCTTATCTACAGAACCTTCAGCGAGCTTGCACACATCAGCAGTGCTGTGATAAGGAGACCTGGTCATGTGTTGGCCAGGCAGTAAAGGCCATGTTGAAGATTTGGATACATCTGCGTGAAAATAGGGGACGCTGCTTTGGGGCTCCTTGGCGGGAGGGATATTTGCTTCAGGATTCTCTGGCTTCTCTGTGATCTCAGGAATGTGGAAAGCAGGTGGGTAGGCCTGGGGCTCCTCACACTTTTCAGACAAAAGAGAATGGCTGTCATAGCTTCCGTGACCCGAGTCACTGTCAGGGTCTAGGTGCGTGGGTTTCCCACCTTTGCCTGGGTACTCTTTGGAACGGGATGGCATTAGCCGCATGTCCTCACTGTCATCCACCTCTAAGAACTCCACCAGCAAGTCCTCAGAGTCAGAAGTGGGGGGGAAGTCTTGGCATCCTAAGGCACTCAGGAATTCTTCAGATTTGCCCTTCTATTGAAACACAGACACAAGGAGAGATGGCTGTTAGCTTCAGCGCAAGCCACCCTTGGCCTCACTGCTGAGCGGTATCTGAGCAGAGTAAAGGGGCTTTGCTCCTGGGGCAGCGGCCAGGCTGTATCTTGCTTAGTCTTGGAACGGAAGCTTTCCACCTCCTACTGCTCAGCAGCAGGGTCTGTGAGGAGTCTCACAGTATCCCGCCCCCAGACTGCAGATGTGTGTCAGGCCATCTACAAGCACCTTTTGGGTCCTATTCACCAAATTACTTTTCTTTAATCTTTCATGATTTCTCTTTGTCTCTAATAGTAGCTATGAACTCAACGGGAAAGTTATATATTACTTAATATATGGCAGACATAGAACTATGAAAAGTGTCTTGTGAAACATTTGAAGTCGTAGTGTCTGTATATACACCTGACTGGTACTCAGTGGCACAGTAGTTGTGAGATGCGCTGGCTGGCCTCCTAGCTTTCTCTACCACCTTCTGGAGTGTGGCGACAGTGAATTGGCCTTGTCTCTGGCTTCTCCTACCACCCAATTTCCTTCTTTTTTTTCCTCCTCTTTCTATTTTCCATCTCTCCTTTTCTTTCTCTTTTGGTCCAATTTTTTGATTCTTTCTCTATTTCTTTCATCTCCTACCTCCTCCTCTCTCTTCTTTCTCATCCACATTCTCTCTCTCTCTCTTTCTCTCTCTCTCTCCCTATTTATCTTTTTCCTCATCCAGTCATCTTCTCTTCTCCCAAGTCCTCTGGCTAAGGTCACATGCCTAAAGCTTGGCTTTTATCCCTTATCAGGTAGATATGACTTTGCATAGGTTGCTTGCCAATTTTATAATGGGAGTAATATCATTTATCTGCAAGGGTTCTTTTGAAGTTTAGAGATAAGGCAAGAAAGAATATAAACAGTATAACCATAGAGTAACCATTTATCATTAGGTCTCTGTGGCTAGCAGGTTGAGCTATGAGATAGATACTGGGTAACTTGCTTAGCTGAGACATTGCTGTTGGCTTTATAAAGGTCAATGGTAGACTGAACAGTGGGTAAGACCCCTGGACCAGAAACCCAAACTCCTTAGCTCGAGTGCTTATAGTTACAGTCAGAGTGATTTTGAAAGACAAGTCAAATTCACTTTCCACATTCTTATAAGCCTAATAAGCAATCACATCAACCGGCATTTACTTTTATATACAGGTGATGGCTTTTCTATACATTACTGTTAAGGTCAAATTGAAACTATGCATTTCCTTTAATTCTGTCTCAAATCAGTCTAGTGTGCCTTGGGAAACACCAGTCCATAGAGTACTGATCTACTGACCACTCAAATGGGAGCATAGAGACAATGGAAAATTCTGTCACAGTGGCTTTGTAAAGAACATTGAAATGGAAGCTTGGACTCATGTGTAAGGGAGACAGTGGCAGTGAGCATTAGTTAAAATATCTTCTCTCTCTCTCTAAACTCATTATTTGAACAAAATGGTCATCTCATCTTCAGGAGTAGCCCTGGGCAATGTTAACATGGCTCCCCATGAGTTTTGGATGCCTCTGAGCTGTCTCTCTTTGCTCTGTGACTTTTAGAATATAATGATGGACACAGTCATCACAAACACTTCCTTCTGTTAATATACATGCTGATGAGGAGGGGCGACTGGAAAGGGATGAGGGCCAGGTTGGATTGATGAGGACTGAGTGGGCGTATGTAAACCTAATGATCACCGAGCAGTGAGTCACATCACACCTCTGCTTCTGACACTCACCTCCAGCAGATGACTATCAAATCCTTTTATTTTTGGCCCGGGAACTGGTGGAAATATGCAGGTCATCATGCTATAAAATAATTTGTGAGAGTGGACAAATGACTCATATTTCATTGCAGTATTTGAAAGAGATTCCCGCCCCCCTCTTTCAGTTCCCAAACAGTTGACGCTTGGGCTATAAGAGGTTGAATTATAGGGCTATGTTAAAGTAGTGGTAAAGGCCAGAGGTAGTGGTAGAGACACTACGCCTTCGCTGACTAATTCTGAATGCTAATTTCAAGCTACTGGCTTATTTGTTCCATTTGATACTTTCAGTTAGCTGCTTTTGCCAGATTTCCACAATTTGACAACTCTAAGCCCCTATTTTATAGAAAGAACACTAGATTCAAAAAGTATATTTTTAATATTCTTTTAAAAAACCCATTGATAAAAGAATAATTTTTTTGTACTAGAAGAAGTACTGGCACTAATGGATAAATAAGGTACTTAGGCTGTCTGCTGGTTTCCGTCATCTTTATACCGGTGCTTTCTGTCATTATTCCAGATACTAATAATGCCTGAAAGAAGAGCTGGGAGACAGGGTAGTACCTATAGCCTTTCAAAGCTACTGCCCAGACCGTAATCAAACAGATGACAGCAGAGAGAATGGCCACAATGATCCACACGGTTGTATCTTTTAGGGTGGAGTCTAAAAAACAAACAGCCAGAGAGCTTTGATCACATATAATATCAACATTATAAACCAACTAACCAACCAAAATAACACATGCAAACTTGGACTCCAGATTTTGTCTTCCTACTTGTATTTCTTGACTTGAAAGCAATTCATCAACAGAAGGTACATGAGAGATAATAGGGAGGTCAGAATGAATGACCAGTGAGTCCTTGGAGGACATTCTAGACTTATACCTGTAGCTTTATTCTAGAAACTGATGCTTGGCAACTATGCTTCAGGCAGTACAGCTCTTCCAAATGGCTTTTTGTTATATTAAGAGATGATAATCACATCTCTACCCACTTTTTTAGATAATGCTCAAAATAGTTTCTGTATTATTAGTAGCTATTACATGCAGTTTTATTGCTAGTGGTACACACACACACACACACACACACACACACAAGTATAGTCAAAACACTCACCACTGGGTATTTCGATGGAATTCTCTTGGCCCCATCTACTCCAGTATCCATGGTCTGGCTTGCAGCGAGTCTGGACAAAGTATTTTTGTCCTGGATATAAGTCAAAAACCTTAAAATTCGTTTGCTTCCCTGTAAAATGGTTCTAAGGAAGAACAAGAGAAACAGAAGTCACCTCTGACTCTTGTAATGAGAAAAGAGGTTTTTCTTTCACATAAGTTAATGGGGAGTTAGGTAGACATGGCTATGCTTAGAGGACGCCTTATTTTCATTGCTCTATTCTATCTATCCTTTCCTTCTTCCTCTTACAGTTTTCTCATAAGAATTTAAAAGGTTTGCTATGTCTTTATTTGGAACTCTATTTTGAAAAGACAATTCCCACCCCTCACCACTTTACTTAGTGAAAGACAAGATTCTTGCTAGCAAATTAGTACATACATATAAGAGATAATAAAATTATTAGTTTACAAATTCCAATGAAGTAATTGATTTAAAGGATTATTAGTTGGTATAAAAACTACTAGGCAGAAGGAATCCAAGTCTTAATGTATGTTGAAGTGATTGTACACAAATAAAATGTTATTTAGCAAGGAAGCCATCAGGTTTCTACCTTCCTAGTCTAGGACTCAGATTTAGTATCAATTATTCTAGTTCGATCAGATGACCCGATGATGCTGATGATAAAGATTATAGTACGAAGTTCGTACTAATTACTTATAGAGCATGCTGAGCTACATGTATTCCACCTGAATCTACTCAAGCCCTGAAATCTAAAGTATGATTGCGGACAGTATAGGAGCCAAGACGCTAGCTAAGTGAATATACAAAGAACTAATAAAAGGTGAAGATTGTGGTACATCCTTCTGAACAAGTAGCCTCCTCTTCTCAAATGTCTTGGAGTAGACTTAGTTTGGATTAATCATTATTAAAGATATTTTTTAGGAAACTGAGACAGAGAGGATTAAAATATAGACTACTTTATTTTCTTTAGAAATTTTCATTACCTTTTTAAAAATGTGTGATCCTATTATTTCAACTATGTTTGCAAATGTCTCATTTTTCAACAGAGACAGGGTAGAATACCATTATGCCTGTAATTGTGGCATTATCATTTTACACTGAACTATTACAAAGTATTTCCTTAAAAACATTGACCATGGGCATATTAAATTGACTCTCTTACCTCCAGGCTTAGTATAGTTTATAGTTTATATCCAGAGGTTGCCTGAGATATACTTAGGTAGGTAAATTGGGAACCTAAGAAGGAACCTGTCCGGTACAAGCAATTGTCTTTGTAGGAGTTGTGAATACGAACATCCTTCAGTCTCAGTAGAAGGGAGAAGGCATTTCCTTGTCTAGGAGAGCTGTATCTGCAAGTTATTGTTTGCCCACAATAATTGGGGAAATGATCTGCTCTGTTGTGAGAGGGTTATCCCTGCCAAAGGACATGGGTCCTCCAATAAACTTCACTTTGACTCACCTCCCACTCATCTGCTCCTTCAGACTTTACTCGAATCTCATATTCCATTGTAAACCAACCAGTTTTCACATCAGTTATTGTGGGTGGGGACCATTTTATCCACAGATACGTCTTCTTGTCTTTCAGCTGTCTCACCTCTAAAGACAGGTTCCGAGGAGGCTCTGGCTCAACTGTAGACATAAAAGACATCTTTAGTTTCCCTCATGTCTTGGACCTTCTCTTGGGCCCTATTGTTTCCTGTCATGGCTTGTATTTTTGTCACTCCACTTTCTCCACTGCATAAGAAGCTCCCAGAGGACACAATAAATTCTTTCTTACTCTTAACATGTGATTAGTCACGTTTGAACTTGAATATGGGGTTTGAAAAGTAACAAAATGAAAGAGCAACTGAGATTTTGCTTTGGCTGTATTCTCCACTTTCTTCCAGCCAGGTTCATATGCATGTGCGGATTTTTCCCCTAAAGGCAGGCAATGTCCATGTGATAATAACGGGGACGGGAGTTACAAGGAGATGACTGGAGAAGACATTTGGAATAGTTAATTTCCCTGAGTTGGGAGCAACTGTTTCCTTGAAAGTCTGCACATCTTTCTGTGCATCACCCATTCATATTTGAAACTTTGCAGGTAACAAGTTTACAGATTTTTGCCTTCAATTCATCAATTATATTTTACACATAGAGTATACATCACTCTCTGTGGAGAGCAGACTTCTTCCTGACAGATAGTAAATGGTTAACATGTGCCTAACTTGATCTTTTGGAGAGTGTTCTCTTGAGTAACCCTCAAGCAGCTTGTTGACCCATTCATTCAGACCCAAATGTTTACTGAATTCCCACTAGCAAAACCTTGTCATTTCTTGAGTGCATACTACATGCCATGAATTAAAACAATACTCTAACAATGAATCATCATTTAACTCCTTCCCCAAATGTCATGAACCTGTATTACTGGGCCCCTTTGGTAGAAGAGAAATGAAAAGAGGAACAATTACTGGTCTAAAGTCACATATTCAGTAATGAGTGTTATTTGAAACTTAGAAGCAGCTTTTATTTTGAAACAATTTTTTTTTTTGGTTTTTCGAGACAGGGTTTCTCTGTGGCTTTGGAGTCTGCACTGGAACTAGCTCTTGTAGACCAGGCTGGTCTCAAACTCACAAAGATCTGCCTGTCTCTGCCTCCCGAGTGCTGGGATTAAAGGCGTGCACCACCACTGCCCGGCTAACAATTTTTTAAAAAAATATTTATTTATTTATTATGTATACAATATTCTGTCTGTGTGTATGCCTGCAGGGCAGAAGAGGGCACCAGACCCCATTATAGATGGTTGTGAGCCACCATGTGGTTGCTGGGAGTTGAACTCAGGACCTTTGGAAGAGCAGGCAATGCTCTTAACCTCTGAGCCATCTCTCCAGCCCCCATGAAACAATTTTTAAATAGTGTTTTCCCTAGATTGCAGCAAGAATTAGCTAATGTGTATGCAACATTCTAAATGAACAAATGCCATCAATTACACAGCTTAATATGATTTTAAGATGATGATGTTTTTATGTGTATTTTACTACAATTAAAAAATTATCAAAGGAAGCACTTACTCTCAGATTCCTCCAACGATGGGCCTTGGGACTACCTCCCTAAGAGTGAAACACCTAGTGGGCTGTGAGTGCTCTGCTGAAGATGCAACAAAACCTGCATCAAACCCCTCTCCCCAGGGCTTTTGAAATATCACAGAAGATGGGCCAGGAAGAATGTAAGAGCTGGAAGATGGGGAAGTGTGCTGTGAAAGGCTGTCTTCTGGGCAAGACTTGGCTGCTGCACACATGAAACCACAACTACTGTGACTTCCTGGGAAGGATCTGGAGGAAATCAAATAAGTTCAAACTTCAAGCATCGAGAGGGAGGGGCCTCTAAGATCTCATCCCTAGCTGAAAGAGTGACTGGCCATTGGTTGGAGGCTGGAGGAGCAAAAAGTCACTCTTCTTAGCAGTGTGGCTATTGCATGTTGCCCATGCCTCATTGGATGACCCCATATGGCCAGCACCAATTGGACTCAGTGTGTTATTAAAAACATAACAACAAGGTAAGCAGAAATGAGGATGTGAAGTTGGGAGGGAGATGTGTGACTACTGCAGTGGCTTGGCCTGCTTTCCTTTGTTGACTGGTACTGCTTCCATGGGAAGGCTGGAGTAATTTCAAGCCTTTCTAGCTACTTCATAAATTATTATCTAAATGTCATTCTCCTAGGAGTCTATTTATTGTCTGTGCTAAATCATAAAGGCCATTACAGCTGTGTCCAATTGCCCACTACATAATGCTGATCATTCAAAGCAAGAAATTATCTCAAATTGACGGCTCTACTTTGTGGATGCTTTCTCCAGACAACATATAAGTGACCAGACCTTTGTCCAGTTGCTACTTACTTCCTGTTGTTATTATTATTTTTTATTACATTTTGGGGATACTTGAAACTAGGGCTTTTTTATTTATACCAGGCAGCGTCCTGCCATGAACCTATACCCCCATCACTCCGGCAGACTATTTGTCTAAGAATAACTCAAATTATAGTAAAGTAGATACACTATTGTGGAGAGCTCAGTATTTGGAAGGATTCCTGTGAATCCTGAACCAGATCATCCTTTTAAAGACCTTCATTTCTGAAGAGTATCCTGTCTTCCACAAGGAGAAAGAAAAGACCTTTGGAGCTGTTGGTTTAGCTTAGGGGGAGAGTGTTTGCCCTCACACCCATCTCCAGGTTTCAACTCCAACACACCCCCAGCAAAAGGAAAACAAATTTGAGTTGGCTAGTAAAGAAGGCAACATGGTTGAAGGGAGAGGACCAGGGGAGCTATTAATAAAGGAGGTGTACAGAACAATCACAGTGGATATAAGGCCCTAGGGTTAGAGTTGAGGGGAAATAAGAGAACACGGAGATCCCAAGTACTAATCTTGCTGTCAAGAGACAATGCTGTTGATGAGAAATGCTTCCTCAACAAAGATGCTATGAGTTCTCACACCTTTCTTATCAAAGATCCATCCATAAGCCGGAAAGACTCAAGCTGAGTTTGACTTTTGATAACAACATAACATAACACAATATAACATAACGGTAACATAATCCTCACCCACTTCCCCCTTACCTATGTAAGTCACATCCACATAAAGTGGATCCGATGCACTGCTTCCCATTTGATTGGTAGCATTTACTGTGATGATGTATATTTTCCAAATGGAAGTATACTGCTTGCTAAAGAAACAGGAGTTGGGGCCACTGGTTTTGTAGTCTGGACATTCATGGTTAATTTTCTCTCTGCAACAAGTAACACGTTAAGAGTGAATAAGAGATCCGGGTGGTGGTGGCGCACGCCTTTAATCCCAGCACTCGGGAGGCA
Source organism: Dicrostonyx torquatus (assembly GCA_028555095.1). NCBI lineage: Eukaryota > Metazoa > Chordata > Mammalia > Rodentia > Cricetidae > Dicrostonyx > Dicrostonyx torquatus. The sequence goes on along the minus strand of JAQHUG010000237.1, from coordinate 865,776 downwards.
GAGGCAGGCGGATCTTTGTGAGTTCGAGACCAGCCTGGTCTACAAGAGGTAGTTCCAGGACAGGCTCCAAAGCTGCAGAGAAACCTGTCTCGAAAAACCAAAAAAAGAGAGTGAATAAGAGAACAAGAGTCTTGTTTTTGTCCTTAACAGATGAAGATTACTGGATTTTGGGGATAAGGCACTTAAAGTACAAGAATAAAGCAGAAAAATGTAGCTTTGTGCTCTACCCAGACCAGTTGGGAGGGAGGGAAAGAAGTGTGCTGTAAGAACAGGTAGAAAGACGAGTTCAGCATCTCAATTCTCTGCTGCTCACTCATCCTTCTTTCCTGTAGGTGTCCTTATGAACTTCGTGAATGGTCCTCCTAAGTTACCAGTGACCAAGGCACACTCATAGCACTGGTACTACCATTGGTCACTTTGGGCAGTTGGGACCTTTGTTAGCACACATACATATTATGGGATCATCCATATTGCGGCACTGGTCACACAAGCCTGTCAAGCTACATTTAGATCAGAGGATTTAGGAGGAGACGCACTGATATAAGAATACATTAGATGGTGTCAAGTGAGCAATAGAGTGAAGTGTCTTGAAAGGAGATCTTTCAGCCTTATGGGGCTCACTAAGCATCTCACATTTTAACAGCCTCGACTCCATTCATACCACACAGGTTTTGGAGGCTGCTTCAGCTCTGGGTTCTTTAAATATTTGTGCCATGCCTCTTTGGGTCCCATACAGAAGGTCAGCTTTGTGTACAAGCAGTCCTTGGAAACTGGCAATGGCTATCTCTGTCAGTAATATTTTATTTTTAGGTCCAACATACAGAAGTGTACTTTTTGCTAAATTAATCTTTCTATAGCTCATTTAAGATTTCTAGGAGAGTCTCATTGTGAGTTCATCAAAATTATCATCTAGAGATGATCTTATTTTGCCTGCATGGCAATGTTAAATTTAACTATGCCTTTCAGGAGACCTTGAATTTTATTGTTTGAAATAGGGGTTCTCTATGTAGCTGAGGCTGACTTTGAACTTGTCATCTTTCTGCAGCAGCATCCAGAATGCTGCGATTATAGATGTGTGTTACTATGACTTATATCTTTTAGATCAGCAACTTACTTAAAAAAAACCCTCATGTTTTTTTCCTTAAAGGTTATTTATTCTCTTGGGCATGAAACACATTTGAAAACCTAACATACCATGGCTGCCAAAGATCACACAGCTTATATAATTCTGTTATGTTGTAAAAGTACTGTATTAACTAAAAGCAAACAAGCAAACAAAAACCTTACAAATGTCATGTGGTTTATGGATGAGCAGCTAAGATTAGCCAACCTATAGGAAATGATGACTTGGTCTGTAATCTAAATTTGTGACAGATATTTGGAAACTAATATTATAAAGCTACTGTCAATGTGCATTTGAAGACTGAGTTTGTAGAAAACATTTAGAAAACAAGATGGGCTAGAGACAGTAGATTCCTTTCCTGGCGGTATGAACCTTATTGATATAAATCCAGGAAAGCATGGTATTTATAATATGAACTAATGTAACTAGGGCCTGGAGCGTGAGCACTCTGGTGGGGTTTGATGAGGTAGAAGAGAGCTTTTTACCCTTCTTTGCTGTAAGTCAGCGAGTAGTTGGTAGGAAGTCCTCCATCTGACCCGGGAATCCACCAGCAGGTGAATGTTTCCTTGTCGGGAGAACGGCATTTGTGGATCTCAGGTTTTCCAGGTGGTGATTGTCCTAAAACAAAAACAGCCATAAGCTGTGGTCCATTCAACTGCTTAACTGAGCTGCTAGTAACAGAGGCAATTATTGGCACACTGAATGTGAGGAGGCCTTGTTGCTTTGTTCAGAAAGGCCACTGCATCAGTGGCCAGCTGTGACAAAAATTTCACTAAAAAGTGAGGGGAGAGAGGTGGGAGCGTATGGAGACTATGTAGCTAGCCCTTCTCACGGAGCCTATGTAGCATTAGGATTGCCATCTGAAGCATTATTTGCCAGTGACAAGTGACCTGTGTGCACACAGTCAGTGCACTGCTTTGTGGCATGGCTCCTGTCTGCTCAGGAATCTGCCCTTTTCCAGCATCCTCGCAGCACTAACTGTACCTCCATCTTTTTCTGCATTACTTATGGCCTTTGTCTGAGTGTTCTGGGCTACTTCTCCTTTTTGTCATCTCCTTTACCTTGAATCTGCACAGCCTTGGCCTAGTGATTTGGTGAATACACACACACACACACACACACACACACACACACAGATTCTTTGAAACTTTTATGCATGCATATAATGTATCTTGAATATATTAATTCTTTACCCTTCTCTCCCTAACTCTTCCTAGTTCTACCTCTAGCCCTTATCCCTACAAACTCTCACTCTCTCTCTTTCTCTAACACACACACACACACACACACAGAGAGAGAGAGAGAGAGAGAGAGAGAGCCCGATCTGTACTTTTTATAAAAGTATGAGTGTAATAAGGCTAGCCACTGGAGTCTTGTTGCCATACCAGGTGGTATACACTTAAGGGAAATTGATCCTTCAGATCCCTCAGAAGCTGTCAGTTGTGGTAGTGCTTCAGTTAGGGATGGAGACTCAGGAGCCCTTCCTGTCTCCATGTTGGACTGTTGACTGGCTTGATCTTGTGCCATCTGCATATAACCTTAGCTGCTGTGAAATTATGAGTATAATGGTCCCTCTAGGTCCAGAAGTCACTGTTGCATTTCAGTCTTCCTTGACTTCTGATTTTCAAGTCTTTCCATTCCCTCTGCCCAAATGGTTCCTGAACTGTATGTGTGTGTGTGTGTGTGTGTGTGTGTGTGTGTGCGTGCATGTGTGTCTATGTGTGTGCCTGTGCATGTATATGTATGTGTGTGTGTGTGCGTGCGTGTGTGTGTGTGTGTAATACCTGTGGCTGAGCACTCGACAGACTAATGGTCCACATTCCCTATCTCCTAATTCTTCCTATTCTTATTTTCTGAATCTTGGTTTTTAGACTCCTTTTGAATTTATGCCCCACCTCCTCTTTCTTGGACTCCCCCGTTTTAGTTCTTTCTATGAGCAGGTGACCTCAAACTTCCTTGCAGTTCTGTGGATCTTCTTGAATCGGGTCGTAGGGTAAGGGGTAGTAGAGTGGGTGGTCCCCCTCTAAGTGGGGAGCGACCATGGTTAGATAAGGCACATCCCCACTGTCAGCGCCAAAAGTGAGAGGATCTGCAGGAGGTGATGTGGCCACGGGGATGAGAGCTTTCACCAGCTTAATCTCCAAAGCTCTTGGCAAGTTGATCTCCAACTCTCTTGCTTGGCTGTTATATTGAAAGAGGAACAGAATAACCTTGGCATTTTGCCATGATGCTGTTGGTTTGGGAGGCCAACCATAACTGACATTATATCTCATTTTCCTATTGTTTTTGTCCTGCTTGAATATTTAATGCTAAATTCAGTAATAGAAAGATTTTTCTTTGAGAGGTTGATGTTAGTAGCTTGGGGGTCTTTTATATCTTTCCCCACATTTATTCAATCTTTCATATAGACCCTTAGGATGGAACGTTATTTATTCCAGGAGAGCAGGTCATGAAGATCACGGCAAAGGGATTATGGGTGAGTAAAGGGGTCTGTATACGATCTATCTAGGGAGGAGAATTTAATGGGTGTTCTAGTGTGGTGGACCAGATGGGGTCATGGAAAGAAGGCTGGCCCATCAGTGGTGACAAAGTGTCATAGTAGCTCACAGCATTGCTGACAAGAATCTGTGTGAGCCTTGTGTGTCTACCAGTTTGCAGGACTACCTAGTCATGTCGGCACTCACTGCAAAAATACAAGGTTTCTTTTTCTTGTTTGTTTCTGTCATGCATGAGGAGAAACATGTAATGTAGAGGGAAACATTCATTTAAAAAATTTTCCAAACTATCAGGGCATGATGATGCATGTCATTAATCCCAGTACTCAGAATCAGAAGCAGGTGGATTTCTGAGTTTGAGGCCAGCCTGCTCTAGTAAGAGAGCTCTAGGATAGCCAGGGCTATACAGAGAAATCCTGTCTTAAAGAAAGAAACAAACCAACCAGACACCAAACACTAAACAAACAGGCAAAAAGAACCAGCCCCTACTGCTGCCAGCCTTCAAACTCTGTGGCTCAACAATGGGTCTACTTGAAGCTGGTCAGGGCCACTGTTATTGGAGTACTTAAGAATTTCTTTTAAGATTTTTGGGTTATCAAGATTTTTGTTCCCCCCCTTTCTATTTCTCCTCCTCTCCCCTCCCTCTGAGCTTATCTACATTTTTCCTTGCTATTAATAGCACTTTTAGGAAACTCGAGGGGAAAAGGCAAGGTTGTGAAATTACAACCACTCAAATGTTATTTTCATGCCCCTTGAGGAAACAGACTTCATGGATTATCTCAGTGAGCAGACACAATGAATATTATACAAGTCTGAGAAATGCAGAGATTTGCTGGCATAGATTCCACATCAGAAATAAGCATACATATAATGCATTGCACCCATATAAAATATATCCAGAGAGAAATGCAGGCGAGGGCATAATGAAGGCAATGTACACTGGTACACACAACACAACAATAAGCATATATGTAAATACACAGAGGCTCCTCGTTGCCCTCCACACACATAGGCATGCACAGATAGAGAAGAATTTGTAATTAGGTACTATAAGTAGCTGGTGTGTACACAGGTGCATTCAGAAGTACACACCCCCAGAAGTACCTAGGAGTAGATGTGGAAACCTACGCAGACAATCACACACCTTCCTTTTAGCTGTGGCTTTTGTTTCTCTTATTAGCACACATAGGTTATGCCTGTTTTCCACCTTGTCATGCAATCGCTTGCGTGCTCTTATAGTTTTTCAAAGGTCTTTTCACATACATGATCTCATCTGAAGCTTGTGAGATATCTTTATCCTCCCTTGGAGAAATTAAAAACAGAGAGGCAGACGAGTGGTTCGAATCACACAGCTAGTTCCCTGGATGGGAACTCAGTTCCTGTCATCCCCTGCGCCCTTTCACTCCACTCTCAAAATGGGGAATGGGAGAGAGGGAGCATACTGATGAGATTTTGCATTAATTTTAATGCAGAAATGTGGCAAACAATTTAGTAGCAGCAAATGACACGAACATTTTCATTTCTCATAACTGCATTGCAACAGATCGAGACAGCCTCTTCACACACACACACACACACACCCCCGCCCGCTACCCCTAAGCACTCCAGGCAAGGAGAGTGAGAACAGAGTCTCTTACCATTCAGAAGGCTGATGTTGAGAAAAAGTAGGATGAAAGCAAGGGCAGATGTCATGTTTTCCTGCATGTTGGCCCCTGTTTCTTGCTACAGGCAATGTATCAGAGGCTCCCTGGAAGAGAAAACACCAGGTAGCATTTGTTAAATTTCAGCCCGTCAGGCACATGCACCACTTCACTCTGGGTGCTTGCAACCGATTCTTGTTCCTTGCTTGACAAAAACAGCGGGAAGAGAGCGTAGGAAAATGTAACATGGGATGGCTTGGTTAAGAAGCACCAATTCCCACATGCTGGCAAGGATTTCACCACAAGAGGGCGTCAGACAACAATGTAGGGAGCGCAGAGGAAATCAAAACTGTGGGCTTTTGATTTGTTTTGGTTTTGTTTTCTGCACTCACCAAAGTTGTTTTGTTTCCACTCCATCGTTCAGGTAGCTAATAGCACATCACCCATTTATGTAACACAGATTGTGTGCCCGGCAAGAGAGCCATTCAGGGAGGGTTCTGGCTCCAGTATTCTGAGGTACTGCCAGACTGAGAGTGGGAGGGTCGGGGTGGAGGTTCCTGTCTAAGTTCAGGCCGCCGAGAGGGTTCTGGAAGTCTCCAGGGATATGGCTATGGCTATGAAGCAAACCTCATAATGAATTTTAGTGACCCTCCATGTGGCTTCTTTCTCCTTTTGGTAAAGCCCCATAAGAGACAATGAACTCCAGTAATAATTCAAATCTCTTGGGTTCAGAGTAATAAGTCAATTTTGAACCTGCGGGGCTTGAGAGTTTTGAGCAATTTATTATTAATATTATTATTTTTACTCTTGGAACACTTTTCAAAGCCTCTTATGTTCCTTCCTTAAAAAATTCTTATGAACTTTTTTTTTAAAAGCTCATTAGTCTTATTAGACTTCAAACATTGCTCAGAAAACAATAGATTTGATGAGCTACGTGTAAATTTCCAGAAACACATGGTTTTAATCTCCCTTTAAATTATATTTTTAAATCAAGGGAAGAATATCTAGGAGGCAAAGTTGCCCGTGTTAGGCCATGTGAAGAATTGCTTGATGAGTCCCTAAGGGACCAGAATTTATTCCTCCTGTTCTGGAACGTCCTCTATCTGCAAACATATTACTCAATGGGCAACTTTTTGGAGGTGTTTTTACACCTGTAACTACTGCTTGTGGAATCACTCAGAAGTAGACATTTTAGTGACACTGGAAGGTTGGGGTGTGCTGGCACCAACAAGTGATGCCCTTACATTGAAGATTGGGGTTCAGAACTTTGCTGACCCACTAACGGGCCCAGAAAAGTGCTGAGGACCTTCACTTGCTTTTCCTGGATTCCTTACCCTCCCTAGGTAGCACATTTTCAATCTAACCTGCTCCTTTTAATTTCTTGGGGATCGTTTCTGTAAACCAAGTGGTCAAAGGCTTCTCATGGGTTTTAAATGATGCCCTTATAGTTCAGGCGCTGGGCTAAGTCATCACTTGAATTTCATTTTGTCCTTTCTGTGGCCCCGTAAGTAGATGCTGTTTACCACCTCCCATTCCATCTTAACAGATATTGAAAATGAATATAGAGAAACAGCTTAATAGGCTGTCAATCAAGTGCTAACAGGAGAGCAATCTGGCAAATCCCAGAGCATCTGAGAATCATGATTTGTGGAATATCTGTGATAGATAACAAAGTTGTCCCCTTCAACAGGGGAGATGCACAAGGCAGGCACAATTGATCTGTGGAGAGAAGTAGGCCAAGACCTGGGTGAGCTGGAGCAGGGGAGCTAGAGCAGACACGAGGCTATCTCAGTGTCTGCTCTGCTTGTGGTTAAGGGTCTCAAGTACTGATCTGTCTCAGCTTCCTGTGCATGCTCATCCTGGCCCTCTTAGAAGCTCAGTCTGGCTTGGGAGTGGGTATCTGCTCCCTGGCTGAAGGCATTCTATAACATTCCTTTATGGAGACTGCCTTACTCCTTTGGGCATCCCATAAACAACACCTGAGATCACCATGTTGTAAATCACCCATCGTGGGTGAGGCCAGAGAGCTCTGCCAGACAGGGCTTCCTGCCTCTCTTGCAAATGAAATACTAGGATAGGAATCAGGGTAAGCAGAGGCAGGAGTGGATTTAGTTACTTGTTTGTATCTCCTCTTCTGCTGGTGCAGGATCCAAGAAACTTCTCATTTAAGTTTCTCCTTTTAAAAATGCTATCAGAAACCCTTCTAGGCACACGTGAAACAACCTGCTCTTACGATTTCCTGAGACATGCTGGAATCTGGTCACACCCATGATTTTCCAGTGCCCTAAGCCACCTGTGCCAAGGAATTAGACATGTTCCTAACGTGTTTTGAACAATGACTTCCCAACTCATTCTCTGTCTTACACTCTCTGGCAAGGTAGCCGAGGTGTGGCAGGCGAACTTTCAGAGGGAAACAGAATGGCAAGTGTTCACCCTATTTGGGGTGATGCTAAATGTTAACCCTGGTCAGTGGTATGCAGCACCCTTGTCCTACCATCCAGCACGCCTCCTGCTGATCCACACACCAGTTTTTGTGGTGAGCAGACCCCAGCCTAGGGAGAGTTTTGGTTTTATCTCTCTGAATCAGTTCTCCACTGCAAGAAGAGCCTGACCAAAAGCAGACATGACCCTCCTTTATTAACCACGTCATTTGGGGCTGGGATACTGAGGCCTCAACTTTGCATGGTGTTATCGTGCAAATACTTCAATATTTGGATTCAAATATTTAGAGTCCAGTTAGCAAAAAGTCAGCCTTGCATACTCAGTCCAAGGACAGTCGTCTTAGGATCCACACAGCACCAACTCTCTGAGCATGACTGTGGTGGAAAAGTAAAAAGTCTCTATCTATGAGCAGGTTTTCGGTGATTTCCAAACTTCCATCTGCTTTGTCCATGACTGCCTGATTTGGCTTCCTTACTTCTGATTCCTCAGACTCTGCCATCTCCAGGCCCCTTTCCATCACCTTGTTCAGACCCTTCCCGTGCTCCATCCTGCTGTGGCACAAATGCCAAGGGAACTCCTTAACGCTCTTCTCCCTAGGGCTGCTTTCTGTCTCAACGATGGTCCTATTTAGACCTACTCTTTCCAAAAGACCTTCTTTATTACTATTTTCTAGCAAGCCAACCAACCCTCTTCCTCAGGTTGCAATTTACAGTTTGCAATCTGTGCAATTCATTCTTTTGGGAAACTAGATGACTCCCTAGTTGGAAAACCAGTCAGGGTCCCATGGTCTTGGTGAGTGCTCCCACCCACATCGTGGAAGGTATACCACGGGAGAGAAGGCAGTATGACCATCAAGTGTTAAATAGGCCGGATCTGAACTCTCACGAGATCACCGCCTAATGTTGCCCCTCATCTCTCCTACTTAGACTTGCTCTGGGTGCACTGGCCCTCCTACTCTTTGAGATAATCAATCACAAAGTCCAAAGCCTCAGCTCTCCCATGGTGTGGGATTTGCTTCCACCGTTGGGTATTAGGAGATTCCTACAGTTTCTGCTCTATCCTGCTTTTCTGTCCCTCGGATATTAGCTTCCTTAACCAGAGAAATGGACCCAACAGGCTAGGTAAAGACTGTGAGGATCTTCTTAGCTCTTACAAGCCCAATCCTTGATGGATAAGCCAATTCAAGACTTACTTTAAGTAGTCAACCTCAAATATTCTGCAGTACACTATCACCAAGTGAGTAGATCTGTGCTACCATCTGAGTTGCAAAGGAACACAGAAAGTAGCCGGGAAATAGAACTGCTGGCTCTTCCTACTCTCTATCTACCCCAGCAGTAATTTCTTGACTTCTATCATATGATTATTCCTGCCAACTTTATATAATAGAATCGTACCACAAGCATTGTAGGGGTGTGTGTGTCTGACTCGTGTCATCCCATGTTGTTGCATGATGTATTTTGGTTGTTGTATGTAGTTTTACATCATTTATTTTCATTTCATTTCATTGAATGAAATACTATAATTTCTTCATTAATTCTACAGTTGGATGCTTGGGTTGTTTCTGGGGGTTCTTTTTTGGAAAACTTTAAAAATTGTTTGAGAATTTCATATATGCATATAGTACATTTTGATCAAATGTGCCTCCCCCTTTCCCTTTCCAATTTATCATCTATCCCCTCTGCCACGATTCCTTCTGAATTTCATGTGACTTTCTTTTGAACTCACAGAATCCACTTAGTACTTCCTGTACATGCATGGTTTTAGGGCAACCCGCAGGAGCACAGTCAGTTTTCTTCAGGGGTCACTAGCACTCCCTCCCCCAACAGTCAGGGCCATTACTGTAAATAAGGAACCCTTGCAGACATCATAATGCTCACCCACATTGGTTCTTTACTCTAAGTAGTTAGTCTGCTACCCGTCATCCCTCTGCCCATCAACCTAATTTACATTCCTAATATCTTTCTTGCCTATCCCCATGAAAGAAAACCTTCATATTTTGCAAACTAATTTAGAATACATCCATCTATTAAGGTATTAAGTGATATTAGGCCTTTCGTTTGGACTGCTCTGCTCATTGGATCACCTCACCTGCCCTAGGTACTAAATGGTCAGAGGCTGAAATAACCGGGAAAGAATCCCATGTATGCCCTTTGATTCTCAGTTTGACTTTTCTTTCCAAAACAGAATGCTAGTATTTAATTTGGAAAACAAGAGACATAATCTTCTCAGGATAGGGAGAAGAACAGAAGGGATTAGCCGTTTCACACCACGACGAAGATTAAGATTGTTGTTATGCTGGATTTCGGAGGAATAGCTCCAGCTAGGAATAAGTACTCAGCGTTTGGTTCATTAAAATGAAACCAGTGTAAAGATGCACGCATCACATTGTGGTAATTTATCAGCAATTAGATTTCCCACATCTGTCTCCCTGTGCAGTGCCGACCCGAGTCAACTCCCATTTGCACAGGTGTTTGGTGATTTAGCTAGATCACCATGGTGGTGCTAGGGCTATTAGGAATAGTTAGGGAGATGTTTTCAAACACCCACTTCTGACTACTATGCCCTGCTTTCTTCCTGTTTCAAAAGCCCAAGAGGTGCCTGAGAAGCTGATGTGCTGAGTGCTATGCCCATCCTGTTAGAAACAGTCAAATCAGCAGGAGAGCATGGTCCAAATGGAAGCTGGTTCAGGTTGGTACTGTCTTCAAAACTAGCTGCAGCAAGTTACAGTTCAGTGCCGTCTTCACCTCTGCACCCAAGTCACTGTAACACCAGATGCTCACCCATAGCTGGAGGCATTGCTTCCAACTCCAGTGACTTCAACTCTGCTTACTCACTCCCCAAAGTCCCAGCAGCATCTTTTCTGTGACAAAGACTTGTTTTTACTCAGTTATTTTTTTCTTAAAGGAATGGAGAGGAACTGGGTGAGTGCTAATTCTCTTTGGCCAAGCCACAATTTGAACAGATGTTGGAAAATCCAGGTTGACCTGATTTTCAGAGGAGTCAGTCGCTCATGGCATCGTCTGTCAATAAATACCTGCGGAAGCACCATGGATTGGATATGGTGTTTTGCAGATAGCTCACTAAGCCACTCCACAGGCTCCTGTGGATTTCAAGCCAAGAGTTTCACTACCAGCATTGGAGAGTTCCCATTCCTACGCCATGTCCCTAGGGATTCTGAAGATTCCCAGGCTGTCCCTAGTCACAGCTTTTGAATCTGCAACTTCACCAAAACTAGACTGAACACATTTGGAAAGCATTTGCATCGTTACTAAGCATGACATCTTGTTATTCCTTAAATAGCACAGAATAACTGAATGTACCATTTATACTATATTAGGTAGTCTAAGTAGTCGAGGGATGGTTTAAAGTATATGGGAGGATGTGCATAGGTTATGTCTACACATTATGATGTTTTATGCAAGAGATGTGAGTATCTACTCATTGGTATCTGAAGGAGTTTGAACCTAAACCTACCTATAGCTGATTCTCCTCTTCTTTTTTTTTCTTCCACTCCTCCCACGCTCCTCTCCCCCTTCCCTCCTCTTCTTCTCCTTTTCCTTCTCACTGCTACTCTTCTTCCTGGTAGCAAGTTTTAAGCCTAGTGCCTCACATATATGAAGAAAGTACTCCATCACTGAGTTGCCACTTCTCTCTACACCTCAACTTCTCTTTTTTGCGGGGGAGGCAGATAGTCTCACTAAGTTGACTATGTTGGCCTTCAACTCATTCTGTATTCAAGGCAAGCCTTCAACTTGTGATCTTTGAGCTTTAAAATGCTTCCTCAATAGCTAAGATTTAAGATTTTTAGCACCAAGACCCTATCTCCCTGGATACTGGAAGATGTTGTGAGAGTTAAGGACCCCTGATGGGTCCTTAACACATGATGCTGCTAAAGACATATATGCCTCCACCACTAGATCCCACTGACAGAAGAGGAAACTGAGGTTGGGCAGGCAGCAACACAGAAACACTGAAAATGTAAAATGTTCAACTTTGCAGTTGTCATACATAAAGACCTCATACCCATCGTATTTTATTCTTACAATAGACTTTTTACAGAATCAGAGCAGCAGTTATTGTTATTTTTATTCCTATGACCATCCTATCATTCTCATGTCAAAGATGAGAACACAGATGTTCAAAAGGGTAAGGGATATACACATCAATGTTCTTATCTCACAACTGTGGTGATAAAATATGAGAGCCTTGTGTTGGATACACTGTGCGCCAGGCACTGCTTGGTTCATTTGCTTAGCTCTTGTGACAATCCTGAAGTATAGGTACTATTATTATTCTCATCTCAGAGATGAGGATGCTGAAGCCCAGAGATGTTCTGTAAATTATCCAAGATCACACAGTTAGTGAGAAAAGAGGATCTTAGTTGCACTCCAGAGCCTGTGCTATTTATCACATACTTTCCACTTAAGCTGTCGATAGAAGACCAATAATCCTACTTTTAAGGAGCCCCATCCCAGAAGCACAAATATTACCTGACGTGAGAGCTGGGAACAGGTAAGATGGCCTTGGAACAGGTAAGATGGCCTTGAATCATTGTTCCTAAGTTCTCCAAGGCTGTCATCCCTCTCTTTTGTTTGTTTATATTTTTGGCTTTTGTTTTTTTTTCCTGGACAGGGTTTCTCTGTGTAAAAGCCCTGGCTGTTCTGGTACTTACTTTGTAGACCAGGCTGGCCTTGAACTCACTGAGATCCTCCTGTCTCTGCCTTCCGAGTGCTGGGATTAAAGGCATGTGCCACAACCACCCAGCTGTCATCCCTCTTTTTGATAATGGTCTCAGTGCTCAAATCCACTACCCAGATGTGGCTCTCATGCTGGGGCTGTGGGATGCCAATGGCATTTCTTCTATAGTAGTAGATATCCCAGCAGCATTGCCTCTAGAGACTATTCTAGATACATGATATTTTTGGTGTAATATGTCTCTGGATGTGGGGCTTAGGAAAGGGCATTTCAAACATGCAATTCCATGACTGTCATTCAAGCTGAAATTTGAGAGCTTTAGTTAGAGTTAAAGAAGGGAAAGGAAGACAATGTGAAGGGTATAGAGGGGCTGTCTTGTTGTTTCTTCGTGGGAAATACCACATTTAAGGCTTTGATGGAGGTCAGGTGGTGGTGGGCTGATTGGATTATAGTGCCTAAATATTTTCTTATTCCCAGTCACGGGGAAACATTTATCATTATAAGACAAACTCAGGCATTATGTTGCAAAGGGACACTACCCAATCCCACAATTATCGACTCATCCATTTGAAAGGCAGTGGCTAATGTGATGTGAACATTGGGGCGACTTTGGCTGCATCTGTCCACCCAGAAACAGTTGCAGAACATGGCTTAGATTTTCTTTGTCTAAGTAGCAGAGCTATAGGATTGTATCAGATAGTGGCTACATCCTTACAGCACTCAGAAGCCAATCCCAGAAGCACTGTGGCCAGCCTTTTGCCTCTTGTCAAGTGATTAAACAATGAATGTTGCTTCAAGTCACAGAAATGTCACTGTTGTTTGTTACTATAGAAAACCTAACTACCAAGGGCCACGTAGTAGGAGGAAGACATATGTTTTACCAGATTATTTAAAGGAGAATCTTCTTGAGAGAGAGAGAGATTTAATTAAACACAAAACAAGCTTAGATTTCATTAAAAAAAATAAATTATCGCCAGTTACAAGCTTGTCTATTTATGTATGGCTCTTAGGTTCTAGAAACATGCTTGGAAGCAAAGGGAAAATTTCAAACAAAATAAAAAGATTAATTACTGGTTTACTGCTTCTTTGCCTGCCTGCTTAAGATTTTTGGAGTTTTGAATCATGGCATTTTGTATCTGAAAGAAAACCCAAGACTTGAAAGGATCTGGTCCAGTTTCACCCCTACACATGAAGAGAGTGAGGTCAAGTTCTCCACTCTTAAGGCCACTGTGTGGCCTTGAGTAACCCATGAATCCCCTTGAGCCTCAATGGCCTCATCAGTAAGATGCAATGGTCATAGTAGCTCTACCTCAGCCTTGCTGTGTGGGGGAAGCTAGCTAATAAAGCAGTACCTGTCATGAAGTATCAAGCATCAGATGGGAAAATGGCCAGTGTCTGATGGGAAAATCTTCAGAGTCTTGAGGATGGGCTGTAACCACATTTGAGAAAGCTGATTAAGTCCAATGAGAAATTATCAAGAATGTGTCAAAAATCTCTCTTCTTTCTAATTCCTGCTTCTCTTTACCACTTTAGTCAGGATACTAAGAGTACGACACAGAATAAGGAAAAGGGTCCAGCACCCATTTCAGCTGGAGTCTCCTTTCCTTTCCCTACACAGCTTATGTTATCTTTGTTACTCATCCTGTAGTTAGATGATTGACCCGTGGGCTTTGAAACTGGGGAGAAAAGCTACACTTTTAGTCCAGTCTTGACTTTTAAAACTTCCTCCACATATATTCTTCCCCCAACCACCCCGTCTGTAGGTTTCTTTCTCTCTCCTCACCCACAGGAAATGAAGCTGAGGATTTTGTGGTGGTCCTAGGAGCTCATTCAGTAGAAGGGAGGCTCTTGACTTCCTCTCTGAACCCACGGAACTTCACAGGGATGAGAAGTAGTGACCTAGTTATCAAGCTTTGGAGCTAAAGGCTGAGTATTGAAAATGCCCGGTTTTGCTTAGTTTGGCTAATTTATGGATAATCTAGAGCCGGGCATCATGGCCAACTTTGGATGGCAACTACTGCATTTAATCAAGCAGAAGAGCTATGAGCTAATGGAAACCTCTTGTGCCCGGTGTGCTGACATAGAGCTGTCTTGAACACTACCATCAAAGTCATTTTGTTCAGCTCCTGTACCGTCCAACCTGTCATGTTGCACACATTTAAAGGTGCCATAACAGAACGCTTAATTGCTTTTAATGTGTTTTTCCCTCCTTAGTAATGTTTGGGATTGAACCTAGAGCCTCAGGAATTTGAGGTGAGCAGTCCATCACTGAGTTACAAACTCAGCCTGACTCACTTACAAAAAGCCACATAAACCATAATATTTTTACACTTTTCTCCCATTCTCAGATCCACAGGGAGGAAAATAACATGCACTCTGTGCCAGGGAATTCTTTTTTCCTGTGAAGATGCTCTTCAAATTACTGCGGACTTCTTTATTGACTTCTCCAATACCTTTCATGTGCATTAGTTTGTACTCAAGGACCGACAGACTAGAGATATGGCTAGAGGGAAGTTGGCTAATAGCCAAAACAAATAAAAATTTTAGTCATTGGAAATTGAGGAAATGTGAGGACTATCACAAACAGGCAAAACTTTAATTGTTCAATCTTCAAATGAAACAAAATTATGATCCTTATTCAAGTCCTTTTAAATTTTGTCCTTTCTTTTTTCAATGAAAACACGTCCAAGGATAGTATATATATCTAATTTTCTAAATCATGCCCCCAATAAAATTTCCATTTTAATCAATCAGATACACATGTAAAAATTACTCACTTCTTAATTAGGACAGTAAGGTCATTTGTGAACTAAACAGTTATAGTGAGATGAGATGCTTTGGTTACAGAATACTACATAGAAAAGAAGTACAGACCAAAGAAGTTTTGCTTAAAACAAACACCTAGGACTTGGGGGGCCCTCAGTGTCTAGATATATTCTTGTTAGCCTTCTTTTCTCCTTCATCTCCCCAAGTTTCATTGTTTTTTCTCTCTTATAATTTTAATTTAATAGCTAATAGCTGGGTTTTGCTACGCATCTCTCTTCTAGCAAGCCTAACTGTCCCTTCTATGCTATGGTTGCTTTTGTTCCATGAAGTCAGAAACCTACTATGAAAATTCAAATTTAGAAAGTTGAAGCAACTTAAACAATGACAAGGAGTTGCAAGGGAGGATGGAGGAATTTTCCACCAGCCTTGCAAATGAACAGGTTTTGTTACATCTATTTTTTCCAAATGTCTATTTGGTTTGCTCTCTGGATCTCATACACGTTCCAGATAGTTGAGCTGCTTATCTGAGCTTTAAATAGTAGTGCAAGGTAAAAGCAAGAAAATAGGCCCCATGCCCAAGAGGAGTCAGCCAAGACAAACTGGACTCCTTATTTTTCTTTTGCGAGAGAGGGGAGAAGTGGAGAAAGAGATGGCTAGGGAGGTAGGGAGGTTGCGGGATATCTGAGAGGAACTAGAAGAGGGAAATAAATATGATCAAAATATATTATATGAAAACATCCAGGAAGAAATGAAAACATTTTAAAGATAAAGCATCAATTAGAAAAACTGAGCATGCTTAATACTTAAAGCTTAAGTGTGACTCTCAGTGCATCTCTGTATTTCTTAAGTCCTCCATGATTCTGCTGTTTATCAAGGAAATTGAAACTGCAACTTCCAATTTACTAGTAGTCTCCCCAGGCCAATGAAGTAGAACAGGCCTATGCAAACATCCACACACTTGCCTTCGATAACAAGGACTGGGCAAATCTCAGCAAATCATTCTTGCTCTTTGCTTGGACAGAGTAAAATGAGTGCTTGTTGGCAGAGCATTTAACCAGTGCTGTCCCTTACGGCCCCCACTTTCTGAAACTATGAAAGGGGTAATGGTTTGGGACGTCAGTACTAAAAGGTTAGTCCAGTTTTCCTTCTTTCTACAAACACTCCTCTTGGGCATTTGTCCACAGTGATTTCCATCCGTAACCTGGCAGGCAACTACTGTTGTCGTGCCATGCTTGTCAGCTCAGTTTTAGAATCAGAAATTGATTTTAATATTACGAAACCAATGTGATTTGAAAAAGTGGCTGCTTTGGTGATATTCTTAGCTCTGGTGATATTCTTAGCTCTATCAATGGCCAATGTATTTAAAGTCAAAATATAACATCTTGGGGTACTTTTCCTGGGTGTGTTTAAGTGGCAAGGCTTATTCATACCCGAGTTTTGTGGAACAAACTTCCAAATGCCTTTTATGGTCTAAAAGATGACATTAGAATTCACATTTTTTAAAATCTGAAATTGTAGGTTCATGTGCCAGGCACATGGAGCCTTAGGGGCCCAGCAAATTAATATGTGAAGGGAAGCAGGCCATGGTCACTATGTACCATGTACAGTCCAGGTGAAAGATTTAGCACCAACGTTCTGAGAACATGGAGTGTTTAAATATGACAAGAATGAAGAAGAGTATTGAGGTGTCACAGCTTCCCATAGCTGGCCTTTGTTCTTACTCTCCACATGTCTGGAGACTACACTCAGTCCTTTGCCATTCCATGTATTAATAAGAACAAAGGTTTTGTAGTTTAACAGGGCTGAGGGGTTTCCTAGTCATTACATGTCAGATACTTGACCAAATTTCATATTAAGTATCTGTCTTCTTCCTTCAACAGTTGCTATATTTGTTCCCTTTATCTTCCATCATACCTCCCTGAATTCCTACCTCCTGCTACGGTTCCAAACAGTTGTGTAGGTAGCCTTTGCTTCCACAGCTAATTCACCAAAAAGCCACACTGATTGGTAGCCAGTGCATACCACTGAGATCTTACTAACTCTATTATGTAGTCTGTTAAAATAAGTCATTGCCCACAAAGATGTCTCTTTTTCTCTCCAGGACTCCAGTTACTAGAAAATGTGACAACTCCATAGTATTTTAGAAGCAACAAATATGGGTACATTGTTGCCCAATGGAAAGGTCAGATACCCCCTCCTACTTTGTTTCAGTTCTCATTCAGGCAGAACTCTTGGTCTCATAAAACTGGCGTACATAGTGGTACTGATAATGAATTTCAACTTATCTTTCTGTAATCCCTTATCCCCACAGCCCTTCAGGCTAGACTAAAAGCTCATTGATTCAGTGTGTGTGTGTGTGTGTGTGTGTGTGTGTGTGTGTGTGTGTGTGTCTCATATTTAAAACAAAGCTCTCTATATGGGTATTCAATAAAAGGTTCTGAAGAAATGAACTGTATTGAGTGCTTGCTGAATGTAGAAAGGGGAGATGATAAAGATTTTGTGCTTTTAAAGAGCTATTAATTTTGCAATATTTGGCCAGGGATGGTATATCTTCTACTTGGGTGGTTCAAAAATAGATAGTAATAGCATTGCTTGTTTTAATGGAATTTTTAGTCTTCAAAATATATTCATATAAAATATTTTATTTTATCCATTTTTTGCCAATCCTGGGGGATTTCAAAATGTTATTACTGAATGTATAAATTCATTTGGACTAGTAACTTGTCTTTTGATTGGGAATTGGTTTATCTTTTCTCATAATATGTTAAAAGTCTCAAGAATATTACATACACAATGAATCCGAAAGTACGCTTCAGAAATCTATCTCAAATTTATACAGAAGTGTATCCCAAATCTAGGTATACAAAACATTTCTTAAATAAATAGATTCCTCCTCCCCAGTGTTATTTATAAAAACAAACTATTAGAAAACAATTAAAATATCAGGATCTAAAGAACTGCTTAATTAGATCATAGACAACAGTGGATATTATTTAACCCCTGGCACGATGTGATTAAAATTTCAATCATTTTCTAAGGTGAAATACAGCAATAACTGGGCACATGAAACAGACACACCTGATCCTAATTCTGACACATGCTTCTGCATGAGTGCACAGATGCTAGCCATAAATCACATTCATGCCAACACAGTGACAATGATTCCCTTTGGGAGGGAGGATTACTCTAAAGCAAGTAATCTTATAATGTAACAAAATAAGAAGTGACCACTTTTGTAATTGAGGAGACATATTTCAACAACACGATTAACTCAACAACATCATCCCCAACAATACAGCAACAACAATAATAACAACAAAAACCTCACTAATGAAAACCTGGTATTTAGTGGTGTAAACAGAGACTACCTTTGAGAAACGAGGCCCATGTCCCTGGCAATAAGTTTAGCAGTGCCTGGGAGCCAACCTCCACACATCATCTTTGTAGCTGAGCCTATGCCTGTCTGTCTCTTGGGTTATGGTGAAGGATTTCAACAGCTCTCTTACCCACTGGCTGCTCAGTTGTTTATAAGACTCTCTTCCATTTTTCCTAATTCCTTTCCTGTGTCTGAGTACATTTAAAACACCCTGTGGAGACCAGCCATTATTTGCCATTCAGCTCTGACAAGGAAATGAAAGGCAATTTTACAGAAAACGTCTTCTTCAGGCCCCCGAGAAGAGCCAGGTCATCTTATTCAGAGAAATCTAGCAAGTTCAGTCGTGCTCTTGGTCTGAGATGCTATGTGAAAATTTTTGTCTGGCTCCTTAACTGCTGCTAGGGCTTGAAATGTAAAGAAATAGGCACTGGAAGTCTGCAGGCTACTGATGGGAAGAACACGGGCAAGGCCAAGAATGCAGAAAATTTGCACATCTCTCCTACCTCATGATGCTCAGGACCAGTCCTCCCTGTGCTCCCATTAGGAGCACACCCTGTCTCTAACTCACTGAGTCACCTTTTGTCACCCATGAACAGGGTGTTCTTTTAGGCTTACTTCTGCACTCAAACATCTGGGCTATTTATCTGTCAAGATAGCTGCCTGTTTCTCTTACTGGTTTTCCTCTTCTCCCTGATCCATTTTGTTCAGCTCCCTTTAGAACTCTCTTAGCAGAGAAAGTACCAAGCCAACCAGAGAGGTAACAGCCCAATATGGGGCTAGTTATAGAAGTAGAGCAAAAAATACTTCCATTCCAAAGTACTTCCAAGATACATTCATTGAATGGGAATGGAAAGAAGTAAATAAAGATTCAACTGTGTGTGCTTGTGGGCAGATTAGAAAACAGGTAAACTGACCTATTTTAGTGATTGTAATGCACAACTATCCATCCATTCATTCATCTATTCATCTATCCACCCATCCACCCATCCATCCATCCATCATCCATCATTCATCCATTCACCTTTTTAACCCAGGTATCTACATTTGAATGTAAGAATCAGATGTAGAAATGAAATCTTGTGCAGAAAGAGTTCTTCTAGTTAGTATATATGTCGAGTTTCTCAAAGAGAGAGAATCCAGCAAAACACACAGAAATGACAGGAGAAGCAAGAACAAAGCTCTTCAGGTGCCAGGGACAAGAGCAGGGAGATCTGACCTGGTCAAGGAGATGAGGGTCTTTCCCCGTGGAGGGTGCCACTCAGCTGAGAACAAGCTTCCTTGTTTTATCTTTGACACAGCCCCATCCACCAAATGAGTCTGTTTTTATGCAGAGTCCAGTTGAGCATCAGGTGTCCAATCCCAGGGGATAAGGAAGTAACAGGATAAGCTAACCAAGGTCATTCTATTCATTTTTGTGTCCAAAGATTGCATTACAAATGACCATACCACTCAGTTCTGGTTATTGAGGCATAGCAGAAGTTTTCGTCTCTGGTGAAAAGAAGAGAGGGGCAAGGGAACCCCCCTCCCAACAGCTCAGCCTGACTCTGGGTCCTTGGAGCTATCATGGCCCACTAAATCAAACCTGAAAGTGATTTTCCCAGAACTTCTCAGGAGAGCGCTGCATGCCCGGTGTTTAATCCACCTTTAGCCAGGCATGCTATGGCTTGCAACTCAAAGTATCCTCCCTGGGGCCACGCCACAGAAGGATGAAGAAGAGGCTTGGAGTCTGTACTTGCTCAAGCCTGGGAGAAAGTGGACTCTCCAGAGCATGGCCCATTTGCCTTGGGTATACAGCAAAGCTTGGCTTAGGCAGTTTAGTAGTCTAATTTTCAAATGTTGTGGCTTAGATGTGAGAGAGGTTGCTGCGGACAGAGAAGCACTGGGATTCTTCTGTAACCGAAGGAAAGGGGTGCAATGCCAGGTGTGGAGGGTCATAGAAGCTTTGAGTGAGTGTGTAAGGAGCAGATGAAGTACTAAGTGAATGTGTATTGTTTGACATGGGCACAGCCATGTCAAAGACTAACTCCTCAGATCCACTGGAATGAGAGACTCCACTCTCTAGAATGAGGCTCCAAGAGATGGAAAAGCTTTCAACTGGCCCAAATGCAAATACTGACAGTGTATACAAGTAGATGAATTGATTAGTGTGGACAAAACCCAGCAACACAGCTTCCTCCTCTTGGATGTTGATAACACGAGAGTGCTTGCCTATAGAGACTTACTGCTAAGACTAGCTACATACCCCTCTATGGTGTACATAATAAACATGTGTAGCTTACAGGTTGATGTATGTAGTTGGTGCCATTCCATCAGTGTGCATGGCCCAGCTAACCCCAGTTTGTCTGTATAAATGTCTGTCCTCATCATTCTCTTGTTGTCCCCTAGTCAAGTTTCTGGGCCTAAGCAATGCTGGATATTGACTTACTGGGAATGATCACAGTTTAAATGATTATTCTAATTTTTGTCACCGAGTTCAATATTACATTATCTAAAGAGCTTTAGATTATATTTCCTATTGTGTTTTCTAGTCAGTGGTGGATTTAGTGTTAGAAGTCATTAGACGTAAAGGTCACAGTTACTCTCTATATCATTGTGTTCTATATAGAATCCAATCTCCCTTGTAGCCAAGTATGCAAATGACTGTTATACATCATGAGTGACAGTGCATTCAAATGAGAGAATATGTCATATTTGGCTATAAGCTGTTGAAAGTCAAATTGATGGAAACACTCTGGCTCAGTTTTCTAGAAAAATAAATCCACCATGATTAAAGGTATCTCAAGGCAGAGTATTTGGGAAAGCAGCATTTCCCTCCTTCCTTCCACCATGAAGATAGGCAGTAGCCCTGGTGTGCACACTGACAAACACTGCTTCCCTTCTGCAGTTCTTGAGTGAGAGTGTTTGCTTGCAAGAAGGGATCCTCTGGGAAGGACAGCTCCAGCTTTCGCAGTGATGTTTTTGCCACCTTTTTTTTTTTCTCTCCTCCTCTTGCAGCAGTTTGAGTAAAGGAGGCAGAGTCAGTGAGCTTGTGGGAGACTCTATGCAGGGATGGAGTGAGATGGAAGCTGAGTTTGCATCTATGGGGAGGTCCTAGACTTGAGAATGATGGACATAGCGACGTGGATGGGCGCTAAATGACTTGCGTTAACTGCCAGGGGCCTGTAAACTGTAGACAGGATAGGGGAGTGTTTTCTATAGCCATGTTAATTTTGACTTGTTTCCTTCTCTTTCTGAGCCTTCATTTTTTTTTTTTCTTAAAGTGCTCTACTTCCCTCAACAAGTGTCTGTGAGAACATAATGCTGAGATGAGAACAAATGGCTTTGGCGAAAGTACTCGATTTGTCTACAAGGCGCTGTGCAAGGATAAACCACTGTTTTTATTAGTGGGCAATCACTGCTCCTCTAAGGGAAAACAATTACCCTGAAAAGCCCCTGTGTTCCTTGGACTCTTCATAGAAGCAGAAATCTCAATGGAGATGATTCCTTTTCCTCACCTTGTTTTTTTTGATTTGAATAATCCTAGCTCTAAGTGGACTCTTGAATATGGCCCCAGGATCTGATGCCAGCAGGGTGCTGATTTCTTTTTGGGAACTCACTGGCTCCTAAGTATGAGCCCTGCTTCGGGTCCCACTTGTCTCAGTATTGGAAGACAGTCTCTTGTTTCATCATGAGTCCACAGAATCTAAAGACCAAACAGAGGAGAAAGTATATCTGAAAGTATATCTGAAAGTATATCTGAAAGGCTTCCTGGAGCTTTGCGGTAGAGTAGCTGTACATTTCTCCATGGCTGGGCACAAGTGACATAACTGCTGAAGTATTTGAAGTATTCTGGTGCGTCCTTTCACTTTCCCCTTAGGGTCCTATCCTGTCCTCGCTCTCTCTCTCTCTGCAGAGCCTGCTTATCTGAGCTGTCTCACCTTCCTAGAACTCTGCATTGGGATGACCAGGTTGTTCCAGTATAAACTTCTGTGATGATGTTGTAGTCAAGATGTTCCCTGTCCAATAAAGTGACCACTAAGCCCATGCAGCTATTGAACATTTGAAATGGATTCAGTATAACTGAATAACAGAATCTTTAATATTTGATTTCAATGGACTCACATTTAAATTGGCATAAGTGGCTGGTGACAAGGTATTTGTTGGTCAGTGTACTCAGTTTCTCTACTACAACCGAATTAGTCTAACCTAGGTTCCAATCCATAGCCTTCTCACAGAAGCACAAGAGCATCTCATAAGCCAAGCATCTCATAAGCCAAGTACTAGGCATAAATTAAGTTCTTAACCCTTGTAGGCAACTGTGTAGCTCTTTCTCTTTTTCCTTGTGTTGGGGATTGGACCCCATGCCTCACACATACTAAGCAAGAGCTCTACCAGTGAACTACATGTCTACATGCCAAGACTAGTACACAGGTTTTGAACAACACCACGCTTTCGTCAAAATAGAAGCCCAAGTGGCAAGAACTTCGGAAGGTGGCAGATAAGTGTGATATGTAAAAAGATAATGGGTAAAGACCTTCTGATACACATCAAAGCATGCCTAATAGATGGCATATTCTCCCCAAGGCTCTGGGATGCTTCTAAACTCCTTTGTCTCTCAGAAATCTGCAAAGATTTAAGGTCACAAGTATATGGGCCGGAGCTGGGAAAAAAATACTGGAATGGGCAGATCTTGGAGGATGCCAGAGTTCTTGCAAAAGGATGTAAGGTGCCAGGTAGGTTGGTTTTGTTCTGCCTTTCTGTGGAATGAGTACAACCACTGGGACCTAACTGAAAAGCTGGAGACCAGATTACAGAGCTCACAATGGACTATGGTATTTTTGTGCTGGACAAGAGCTGGAAGTTCTGCTCTTAATTTGAATCCCAACCTTTCAGGGAAGTGTTCTTTCTCTTGCATTCTTTTATGAACATTGGTTTCTGGATGTTCTTTTCCTGTTGAAACTGGGCTATGTTGCTGTGTGTCTTGGCTTGTCTTAAAGCTGCCTTCAAGTTCCTGCCTGACTTTTCACTGATACACACTGGCATCAGAATAATCTTTGCATATCAATTCCAGGTTGGGTAAAGGGTGGAGGACATGGGGCTGGGACTGATGTTATGGAAGGACAACCAGAAGGATAAGAGGGCCCCGGGGGACACTTAGAGATGAGCAAGCAGAGAGCATACCAATGCTTGTGCTTTGGGATTTGCTCTTGGGGCCTCAGTCTCTTGTTCCAACCACAGACACATCTGTTACCAACACTTCACCTGCTCTGTACTGCTTGGAGTGGAAAATATGAATTTTAATTAAGACACTGTTCAGAATCTCTGCTTTCCTGCTGAAAAATTTTATAAAGCCAGAGACATTTTTTAAAACAGATATGTGGTAAATAAATAAGTACACATAAAAATAAAAAAAAGCAATTAGCCAGGAAATCTCTCTGGTTTTTGCAACACAGTTCAGACTCCAGTTTTCTGAGCTTCCTTGTTCTCTTGAGGGAAAGATTATTACAGTATTTAGCATAACTTTGTTGTCTCTCAATTTGTCTCTCTTTTAAGTAGCACAGATCATGTGAAATCAAGGGATAGAAGCCCAGAAAGGAGGAGGACGTGCATAGAACTCCAGCTGCATTGATTTCTCAGTCCAGACATTTGTGGACCATCCAGGAAAAGACATTCATGTCACAGGGATCTCTTGTCCAAAGTGTCTAGATGACTTATGGCATACTTTTTGTAGACATTTCCTAATGTCTACTCTGTGCACTATGAATTTCAGTCTATTTAAATGAAAAGACAAAAGGTCCTGCCAGGGCTGAGGTAACTTAAAGTGGTTTTTGATACAAGGATCTTGTTCCACTTAGGAACTTCTGGCAATGTCTGAACACATTACTGTCACTATCCAGGGTGGGTGGCTTTCTCCTTCCCAGGACCTTAAGCAATGTTTTGACACTGCTGGTTGTTAAAGCTGGGGTTACGGTGCTGTTCTCTCTGATGTTGCCAAGTACACTACCGTACAGAGAGCAATCTCTGTGACAAAAACATTTGACTCAGAAGGTCTTGACAAAGTTTGAGAAACCTTGGTCCAAGGGACAGGCAAGTCTTCACTAGAGTGAGGGATGGCTCTTAAAGGGGTGTCACCATGCCACTGTTGGAAGACTAGTAAACACCACGAAGTGGCTCAAAGAAATCTCTGAAGCTTTTCACTTAGAATGTTCCTAACTTAAGCCATTAACTTAGTCCATTTCCCATCTTCATGAGGTTTTCGCTCTCCCAGGAAGGGCGGGAAAGCGAGGCCTCAGAGTTACACAAAGCCACCCTCTGCTTTCTTCAGTACTCTAGACCTTCCACTGCAGCATAGGCAGGAGCAATCTGCGCAGACGATTTCTCCATGGCCTGTTTGCTGACAGGTCCTGGCTCCCAGGGTTTCCTTGCTGTTAGTGGAAGGAGAAGATGCAGAGCTTGCCATGTATGAGATTTGTCACATAGGTTGTGATGGAGCAGATCCAAGTAGTGTCACTGTTAAGGAAGCTGAGACAAGGTTCAGAAAGTGGTGACAGAATTTGTAATGAACTGGTTGGAGAAATAAAAGCGGATGCAATATTTCTCTTTCCGGTTATAAAAGTAACACAGACAATGTTAAAAAAATTTCCCAAGTACAGAAACCTATAAAGAAGAAATAAAAATCTCCTGATTGCACTACTTGGGAATACCAACCACGTAAAGCTTTTGAGAGAAACAAGCAAAAGAGACAAACGAACATCAGGTGTTCTGAGACAATGAGCTAGGGAGGTTTGAAGATGTTTTTGAGGACAGCAGAGTGCCCGTGTGAACATCGGTGGTTTGAGATGATGCTCTTTGAGAATCAAGAGAGCTGAGTCCCTGTCCTTGCCCAGATGACATGGACAGTGGGAAGCAATCAGTTGGGCACTAGCTCAAGCCCTCCTTACCTTCAGGGCTCATGTGCAAAGCATCTGTGGTGCTCACCTTCAGAGATAGGAGAGGTGTCCTTCAGCTGAAAGAGAAGATGACTCATTTTAGTTCAAACATGACAAAGCAGGATATTTGTCATTCCTGGCTTCCTGTGCGACGTAGCATGGCAGAACACCCTCGCTTATAGCTCTCATTTTCTGAACTTTTTTTTTGGCAACTTCATTATGAAGTAATATCCATCTTAGAAAAAAGTTGCAACAATAAATTCCATTATATTAATATAATTAATATGCTACTCATCATCCTGTGTCTTTTATATATGAAAATTACTTTTCCCCCAAGTCACTGGAAAGTCTTAAGTCACAGTCATGAGCCTTCACTGTCCTAATTATTTGAGTTTATTTTCCTAAGAATAGGGCATTCTTTTTTATAAACAGTGTGATTAAGTCAGAAAATACCCATTAATTCAGCATCGCTATACAATCTATAGTTCCTAGGTCACGTTTACCAGCTATCCCAACTGGGATTAAGTTGTAAGGAGTTTGATATTGAGGTCCTAGATGGGATTTCCTGATGATTGCTGACATGGCCCTGGTCGAGTTAGATTCACCCACTTTTACTTGAAGCTTAGGTTGGTCTCGCCCTGAGGGAGTCAAAACTGTTTGGGCAGGAGAAAGCTTCTTAGAGTGAGAGATGGACTGACTGCTCACGGGAATGCAGGGTGAAGCCTTTCGTCTCCTGCACTGTCCCCTCCTTATGTCTCCTGCAGTGTCTCCTCCTTATGCCGTGTCACAGCCCCAACCTTATGCCTGCTAGTATTTCTCAACTCTAGGCTTGTGTATGAAATCCCAGACTCTAGTTCTTGATTGGCCAGGGTTTAAAGGACACAGCACAGGTAACTGATGGAGATGCAGATCTCAGATCGGAAGAAACTCTTTCAACGTTTCGATACAAAGCAGGCCTGAATATGCCAGAAACAGCTTTTTAAACCGGGTTTTCAGGCTGGGAAGATTGCTCAGTGGGTAAAGCCCCTGATGGGTGGCTGTGAGACTGGATTTCACATCTCCAGCATGTAATGATCTAGGGAGATCCATGTAAATGCTGGCGAGGCGTGGCGGCCTGCCTATGAACCCAGCAAACACGGGAGGTGAAGACAGATCCCTGTAACTAGCTGGCTGCCTATACCAGCCAAATCTAGCTCGATTAGGTAGACTTGCTTGAATTCTGGGTTCAAGCGAATGACGTTGCCTTACTATGTAAGGTGCAGCTAGAGGGAAGAAGACACTAGACATCAGCCTCCCGCCTCTGCATGCACATGAACGTGATCTGCACATAAACAATTGCCACATACACAAACACACATACACATGTACACATGGATCACACACGCACACATGCAAAAACAAAACACCCCCTCCCCCAAACTGACTCTTCTTTTTGGACACAAATTCATAATTATTGTCCAATTTGCTCTCACAATTCCAGGCAAAAGGCAACTGGTCCCTGGAACCAGCCAAAAAGACTTTCAAATAATTTCTAAGCCTCCAAATGCCAGACTTCTAGAAATCGTTCCTTGAGGAAACTGGCGCTCAATGTTCTTCATGCTACCTCAGCAAGCAGAGGAGGGAGTGACTGGCAGGAGACCCGTGGTGGCCCCCAGTGTCTTCGGAACTCTGAAACCCTCACACACAGTCACTACTTTGTCAGCATTGCTGCTCTGATTGGGCAGCTGACCTGTGTTTGCAATCAAAGCCTGTGATATGATGAAAACTATTGGAGCAAAAGATGTTCATCCACAAGACGTTTGGTAATGAGGTGTCTGGTGAACCCACAGTGTGTGACACAGATGTCTGGGGCAGGCTTCCTAGAAGTAAGTCACCAGATTTTTTTCCATAAGATACAGTGACACCACATCTTCATTTTAAAAACTCTTCAATATTCTAAAGTGCATTTTACATTCTGGGAATTATTTTAGCTGTCTTTGATAATGTCCTAACTCTGTTCAGAACAGCCCCTGCTCCTCTCCGTTCCCACTTATACTCTGATTTAATGAAATGTCTCAAAAGTCTGGCATATCCCTTAACCCTGGCCAATCTCTGTCCTTGTTTCCACACTTATTCTCCTCCTGTTCTGGGCTTGATGGTTCTGTCTGCTGGGCTCTCTTGCCTTTGCCTTCAGGGAGAGTTCAAGTGCATCAGGCAGAGGATGGGAAATGGGCATGTCAGGGTATTCTTTCCTTCCATGTCTACCTGTCCTGTGTCATGGGGCGCTATAGCTCTGTAGCCACTTTATTCAGCAGGGCAGCCCTTCCTCTATGACTCTGCCTGCCACTGAGCTCCAGAAGATCATCCTTACTCACATCCTTCTGTGCAGAAGAGTGATGGCAGTTTCCCTTATTCTCTCAGTCCTGCCCACAAGAACGCTGAGTGGTCTCATTGCTCTCTTTTTAAAAGCCTGGATTATCTGTTATTGTATGACCATGATGGAAATATTATGCAGAAAGCTTCCTTCCATTTCTGTGTCGTGGAAAAATTTGAGGAGTATTGGTCTTAGGTTTTTCATCGGAGGCCCAGTAGAATTCGGCACTGACTCCATCTGGCCTTGGGCTCTTTTCAATTGGGAGACTTTTAATTACTCTTTCTATTCCACTAGGGGACATTAATCAATGGAATAGAATTTAAGATGCATACATAACTCCACACATCCATGGAAACCTTATTTATTTATTCAAAAAATCCAAAAATACACACTGGAGAAAGCAACATCTTCAACAAATGCTGCTGGTTAAACCATATATATAATTGCATGTGGAAGAATGAAAATAGATCCATATCTATTGCCCTGCACAAAACTCAACTCCAAATGGATGAAAGACCTCATCACAAGACCACATACACTGAATATGACAGAAGAGGAAGTGGGGAAGTGGGGAATAGGCTTGAACTCATTGGCACAGGAAAGGACTTTCTGAGCAGGATCCTGGTAGCACAGGCATTAAGACCAATAGTTAATAAATGGGCTTTCATGAAGTTAAAACGTTTCTGTGCAGTAGGCAGCATCATTTGAGTAAAGCAGCAGCTAGAGAATGGGAAAAACTTTATTGATTATTCATCTGACAGAGGATTAGTGTCTGGAATATACAAATAACTAAAAAACTCAGCATTAATGAAACAAATAACTCAATTAAAACACAGGATATAGAAATAGAGAGTTGTCAAAAGATGAAACACAAATAACTGAGAAACTCTTTTGTAATTTCCTCTTTCCCCACTCAAGATGGCCAAGATAAAGAAAACAAAAGGCAGCAGTTGCTGGCAAGGATATAGAGAAAGGGCAATAGTTATTTACTGCTGGTAGGAATGAAAACTTTTACAGCCACTATGGAAATCAGTATGGCAGATCCTCCAAAAGTTGAAAATTGATCTACCACTCTTGGGCATCTACACATTTTACTACAGACACACTTGCTCATCCATGTTCATTGCTGCTCTATTCATAAAGGCCAAAAATTGGAAACAACCTAGATGTCCATCAACCGATAAATGGATAATATAAATGTAGTATGTTTATACAATGAAATATTATTCAGCTGTTAAGAAAATTGAAATTATGAAATTTGCAGGTAAGTGGAGAACTAGAAACAATCTTCCCGAGACTCAGAAAGACAAATATTACATGTTTTATCTTATATGTGGATGTCAGCTTTTAAGGTTTAGATATATCTGTTTCAGTCAGAATAACCACAAAGGTTAAACAGCTAGTAAGGGACTAGAGTGAAGGAGGAGGTGACCTTCCAACAACCAGGGATTGGAAAATAAATGTGTTGTTATAAAGCAGTAAAGGGGAAATTAGAATAGGAGGATTAAATGGGAGGGAGATAGGTGGGTAGAGGAGAGGAAGAAATATGGGAAGGGGCAACTGATACTAAAAGTCTCTTGAAAAGCCACAAAACCTGTTCCTGTGGAAGTTTCCTAAAACGTATACATATATAAATGGAGTTACCATATCATGGGAGAGACAATGTCCCAACAGGATATCATGTGGCACTAACTAAAACCCATAACAAGGAATTGATTATATCTTTTTGAGTCATTGGCCAAAGCTGCAATTTGTGCCAAAGCACAGACCACCCCCAAACATTGGAAGTTATTGCCAATAATATTGGCTACCTTCCACAGCCTGACTGTAATACACTGGTACTAAAGATACCACATATTTATTGCCTCAAACATGGAGAAATCAAGCTTGTGCTCAGCTAGAACTTTCAACTCTTCTGATTAACATTTATAATGCTGGAAGGTATTATAATACATGCTACCAGAAGAGACAGTGACCATCAGTCTCACCCAGATATGGTCCCTGAGAGTTGTCATAGCAGCCTGTCTGCAAGGTACACCCACTAGGTACAATACTAGCATCAATGTTCCTAGAGTAGCCAACCATTTTTTCATAAGATTTAAAGACTGCTTTATGAGATGGAACCCATGCCTGGCCCTGTTAATGAGATCAAGAACCTGAGACAAAATAGGTCATGGGCCTGGGGAAAGCTTAGATGAACATAGCAATGTTCATAGAAAATGACCCCCAATGTTATATCCGTAGATCAGTGCACCACAGAACCCTCATTAGAGAACTTCTTTCAGTAGAAGAAAATTAACTCAGAGACCTACAACTGGACAGTGTGTATAAAGTGAGAGACTTCAAAGCACTTAGCCCTAAGTGGGATGTCTATACAACACTATTCCTCTCAAGGATCAGGGGTCGGTGTGTAAGAGGAGACAGAATTTAAAAGCCATAGGTGTTATGACCTGCTGCTGACTTGTCCCTTTAAGAGACAAGCCCTCCCCACTCTCTCTTCCACTACCTGAGGCAAGCTGATCATCCTCTTTCAACCTGCAAGCTCTTTCTCTCTGCCCAACTCTCTTCAGAAGAGGTGGCTACAGTCTCCTCTGCTCTCCCTTCCACCCCTTTCTCTCTTGTGCCCTCTCTCCCCTTTTCCTTTTTTTTCCATAACCCACTAAATAAATATCCACTTTTCATGGCGTGCCTATCCCTCTCTCACCCACGGCTCCTCTTGGAACCAGCTGCCCCACCAACTTGCCGAGGTTTCTCACCCTGTGCCTCCCACCAGCCTTGGACCCACAGAGGCCTTGGGTCCAGCTGTAGCCAGCCCTGGGGAACTGTGTCTAAACCATTACAATTGATGCACAGGTGAACTCACAGAGATCATGATAATATGCACAAGACTTGAACACATTCAAGCACAACAAAATCAAAGGACAGAGAAAGAGAAATGGTCACATAGCCCCACCCCCATCAATTGATAGTTACTGGGAAAGGAAAATTCCCTTCTTTTCAACGCAGTGGCACAGGACATATCAACCACACTGTAGGGCTGGTCCCACGCTCAAGAATTGTGGAATAACACAAAATGGATTCCATGTTCTTTTTATTGTTTTGTGTGTGTGCTTTTGTTTTCAAAACCAGAGAAAGAAAATGAGATAGAGTGGTTAGAAAGGAGGGGTTTAGGAAGGGGTTGGGGAAGGAATATGACAAAATACATTGAGTAAATTGTAAATCCTGGTCTCTGGCCTCCATTTTTGGAGGCCCTGCCCCTGTGCCCCTTGAACCTTGACCCCTCCCCGGAAAAAGTCAAGATCACTCCCCCAGGCTATTTAAATTGCCCCCTTTTCGCGTGTTGGCTTTCTCGTTCCCTGGCCACCCAAGAACACAGGTGTCCAATTAAACCTGGATATCTTTTAATTTGGTCTGATTTAATTTGATTGGGATTATTTTGCTTTGGCAGAGAGCTCATGTTAGAAAATATTCCTAACATAAATTTTTAAAAATCCAGCCATCTGTTATCTCCAGAAAGTGATGAGGACAGCACATGCACTCTCTCCCCACCTCCATTTGAGTAGTAAGCCTTGAAGGCCAGCCTGGCCCCAGTAGTAGAGGTAGGGTATGAAGCACAGAGAGGTGAAAGTGTGAACTTGTTAGCGCCTCCATTAGGCCCAACCTGTAGTCCTGTGTTTAACCATTTGCTTCTCAGTATAAGAGTTAACACATCGTAAAGGAGCATCTGCCACAAGCAAGCAAGTCAAGAATCTCATATTTTCAAGAGCACAGATCTCACAGCTGCAGTCCTTAGGTAATGAACAGTTGAGATTGTGCCTGGAAATCTGCCACAAGTCAGAGGTTATGAAGGCGTCAAGTATTTCTAGTTTACCCAGAGCTGCTGGTGTCATTGTAACTGATGAATTCACCAAAGCCGTGCCTTATCTATTGACAATAGCTCAAGTTTAGGCTTCAGTTGATAAATTTTCAGATATGCTCAGAAAATAAGTGAGGCTTCAAGGATTCTGGCAACAGACCCAGTCACTCATACCAATCTGTAAACACAAAGGTCATGAAGGAAGAAAATGTAAGTCCATCCAAGGAGTCATGTGGGGCCCACTCTTGGTGAGTAGCTGGGTCTGAGCCCCACAGACTGAAGCAGAGGCAACAGAAAGTGAAAAGTGGGGCAGCCAGTCCCACACAAAATTAACACAGGAATAAAACAAGAAAATCTGATGCTTGATGAAATCCTTTTTTTTTTTTCTGTTCCTGAGATACAGAAACATAAGGAGCATCAGTCCTAGCTTCCAGTTTTGAGTAATAAATCTCAATATTAATGACAGCTACAGATAGAAAAGTTTGACCCATATATGACAGAGGCAAACTCCAAAACCTTGGTTAAGGGAATGGGCCTTGTTGGAACCAAAAGGAAATTCTACAATCTTCATGGGACTGATTGAAAGAGGGCTTGAAAGAGTCAAATAAGGTAAAGTCAGTTCAGACTTCAGGTCCCACAGGCAACAGGCAAGTGCTGACTGGAAATGGGAGGCTTGGCCCAAAGGTCAGGGGCTACCTAAACAGTCCAGAGGGGGAAGTGAAGGAGTCCAGGACTCTGTGTTTTACTGGTGCCAGCTAGCTCTGAGGGGTTGGTGCGGGTGTGGGTGGCCCAGTTTAAAGGCACAAAGTAGGAACTGATTACAACTCCAGGTCTCTTTTCATTAGTGCATTACAAAATGATTTTCAGATTAGTGAGCCCGAGGGCATCAACATAATCCTATTTTCTAAAAGATGACTAGAAAACAGAACGAAAGAAAATAATTAGTTAACATTAATTGGCTGCCAGACACTATTTCTAACCACTTGAACACATGATTTTTGTCTAATCTCCATAAGTACATTTGGAGAACCAAGCTTCTTAATAGAGAACTATTTTTTAAAAAATGATTAAAATATAAGTGTCATTTTGGAGAGAGCCTTTAAAAATTCATCATGGAAAATAAGCCATAGTCAGTCGTTCATTTGTTCACCAACATATTTATTCAGCCAATAGTTACTGATTATCTGAAAATTGTTGGGTAGTATCTGAGGATCATCAGGTAAATTAATTGCTTTCTCTGTTTACTGTCCTCTACTCAAGGATCCACCCAGCTCTATATAATGCTTAGCCTTTCAGGATGGGACATTAAAAGCATTCGGTAGCTTTAAATTACATTGTAGTTTATAATAAATTGTTTCTTAATGTGTACTCTTCAATTACACATTCCCACTCCTGTCAGATGATTCATATTTAAGATGCTGTAGTGGTGCAAACCCGCCTAGGCTTCAACCAAACTTCTCTGTTGTTTAAACTGAGTTTTTTCTTTTTTCTTTTCTTTTTTTTTTGTGCCTTTTCAAGTTTTAAGAGTGGCAACTATAAATAGGGCATCTGTATCATATGAATCTCCCCGCTCCAGGAACCAGGAAAGAAAGATAGTAAGAACCAGATGTCAGAGAGGATCAGAGCAAAACAATGTGTTCTGGACAAGAGATACGGACCCTGCTTGTGAGCTCACAGCAACTGTAGTTACCTGCCAGTCAACATTCCAGCACAGAAGGAGGTTCCTGAACTCCCACCACTGCCTGAAGAGCTATTGATAGTTAATGGCTGCTGGGACAGGGAGAGCCAGTTTCATTCAAGGTGTGGCCTTTGGTGGGTGGAGCATGCTCTGGGGGGGGGGTCGCACATAAGCAGCAGACATTACATTAGTTGGGTTATAAAAACAAAAGGAGGCCCTGAAGTTGGGAGTAGTTGGGGAGTGGGTGAGTAGAGTTGGGAGGGGTTATAGATAGGAGTCAGGAATGACATGATCAGAGTACATTGTAAGCAAGTATGATATTCCTAAAGAACTAACAAAATATAGTTATAAATTATACTGATTTAGAACAATGGCAAGAGTGGGTTCTTGTCTAGGGTCTAGTCATGTGTATAGTTCACTAGGTTTCCAGAACTCACGCCTAGTGACATGTAAGTTAACAAGGGAGAAAAGAAGTCAATATTCTTACCCAGCTATGAAACCTACAAACTACAACAATGACCAGCCTGGCAAGATATCTCCAATGGTATAATAGTGGAACTATTATCTTGAGAGTATTCTGAAAGACCCCCACTCCCCAAGTGTGAGCTAGAGCAGCAGTAATGCCATTTTGCAAGGCTTGACATTTAGAAAAGAATAGACAGTCAAAGAGTAACAAGAACGAAGAAGTCCAGCTGTGTGAAAAACAAAGGCGTGAGGCCAGGCAGGATATCTGTGGTCAGCCACCTGGGCGCCAACAAGGAACTCGAACCTCCAGCAACTTAGATAACTGAGTCACCATTAAGTCATCTGAGTTCCTGGAAAAACCCCAGGGTGTTCTGAGAATGAACCCTAGCCTCATTTGAATTGTCCAATCGTAACCTTGTCATTTGAATTGTCCAATCATAACCTTGAAACCATGCGCCTCGCTTCTGTAGCTCGCTTTTTGCTATATAAGGACCCCTGCCCTAAGCCGGGCGTGCTAGTCCTCCCGAGAGACTACCGCCCGGGTACCCGTGTGATTCAATAAAGCCTCTTGCTGATTGCATCTGTTTGAGTGGTCTCGCTGTTCCTTGGGAGGGTCTCCCCAGACTGAAAGATTGCCCATCTTGGGGGTCTTTCAATTCAACAGTCACCTAATTGGACTTCAAGGCATTCAGTTCTGTCTTCTCCGCCTACCTAAGTTCTGCCCTATCAACTAGGCCAAGGCAGTTTCTTTATTCATTAACCAATGAAAGCAACACACAAACAGAAGGACCTCCTACACCAATTTCTCATAGGAAAAGGAAGACATATAGAAAATATAGACGACCAGAAGGAGCTGAAGGTGGGAAGATAACATGTTCTTCTCAGAAACTTTGGGTGTTGTCCTGAGTTTATTCAAAATGGCTATCACCACTTAGAGAATATACTCAAAGGAATGAAAAGATACAGTACATCCCCGACCCTATGTTTTTCAGTTTTAAAGACTGGGAAGTCCAGATCAGACTCTCTTTTCCCCAGTCAGTGAAAGCCCTATGACTGTATCATCCAGTGGTCAAAGGAGAAAGTTGAAGACAGTGCATGTTGAAAATGGGAGAGAGGAGAGGGTACCCACTAGAGAGTGAACAAGAAAGGGGCAGAACTTGCTCTTATAAGTAAGCTTTTGTGAGGGATGACCTAATTGCTTCTTATTAGGTTCTGTTCTCTGCCTCCCAACACAAACACACTGAGAATTAATTATCCAACATTTGAGCTTTTGGGGCACACATCCAAATCACTGTACCCTCAAATCAGTGAAAAAATGCATGGAGACAGATTGAGTTCACATCCTATTTGTCTGCCTCTGGGAAGAACTAGAAAAACTTTTTTAGCTGGGCAGAATAACTTTTTCATCATTATGGTAATTCACGAAGATAAGGACCACTCTAAAAAAAGGATGTTCCTTGTCTCCATAGATGTGTTTGCAGAGCTGCTTGCACTTTTACAGAGGGCTTGAACTGTGTAAAGAGGACTATAAAGAGATATTCAGCTCTGGGGATGTACTGCTTCTCGGACACTGGAGAGACTTAGAATTTAATCTGTTCTTATAACTTCTGTTCCCAAATTTAGGTATTTTTGCAATAAACTTCTAGGGAAAATTCACAGCCCATCCAAATTTCCTCACACCCCATCCAAATTCTTAAATTCACTTCATTCCAAGAAGTTCTTTTTGTGGTTTCTTGACAAAGTACCTATTCTACCTCCTGCTTTTGGTGGTGTATACCTTTAACTACAGCTCTTGGAAGGCAGAGGCAGACAAATCTCTGAGTTTGAGGTCAGCCTGGTCTACATAGAGTTCCAGGACAGCCAGAGCTACACAGAGAAACCCTGTCTCAAAAAAAAAATTAAAAAAAAACCCAAAAAACAAAAACAATTTGTTTTTACAATTATAAAATAATTACAGCATTTCCTCCTTTCTTTGCCTTTCTCCAAGGCCTCCTATTTAATCCCATCACTTTTTCAAATTCATGGCCTCTTTATCTTTGTTTTTTCACCTTCTACTCTTGATAAATATTAAGATGGGAATTTCTTTGAAAAGCAGAGTTGAAAACGAAGTTGGAATGTCACACTATAACTCAAGTAGGTCTTCCCAGCCTGCACATTATCAGAGGTACACCAGTGTCTTTTGAGCAATGCTTTCCACACAATAGCTTTAGCAGGAGCCTTCTCAAAGGGTGGTATCTTTAATGAGAGAAGGGATGCTTGAAGTGACTTGTAACAGGGAAGTACCAAAAGGGTCATAATGTTTTCTTATTGTTATAACCTGCCAAAAGGCACAGAACTGGTTATTACAAAGCCATATAGGAAGCAGATTACCTTAAATCCTTTTGAGGGTGAATATTAAGTAAATAAAAAGGACTTGTGATGATATTTAGAAAGAACCAAAGTCCAGGTAGTCTTGATTGACTAACCGGGGATGTCACAATCTACAGCTGGATTTTATAAACAAGAGAGGAGCTAAACAACTTAAAATCAGGGGTGGGGGTTGTTCCAGCCCAGTGAATAACTGCAACATGAATGTGGTTCTTTGGAAATTGGCCAGTGGTCATCTTAACCAGGGTGGTCATGGGTTGGGCATGGTAATGAGATGACCACTAGTAGTGGAACTGAACAGAATGTCTTTCTGCTTATTTTCCAAGAGGCCATCAGCGTAAGTCTACTTCTCAGATAAAGTGAGGATATTTACAAGCCAGGGTTCTTCTACTAGTGTTGTGAGAGCAGAAGAACTAGCAAGAAGAAACCAGCTTCTAAGTGATAACAGATATTTTCTAGAAAGCCCAAGGAATCGATTTAAGAAACCTGGAGCACTGAAGCTGCAGCTTTAGTGACCCAGTGCATGCTTAGTGTGTGTGAGGTACTAGATCTCACCTCCAGATGCAGGATACCCTAACCTTGAAGAAAATTAATTCCCCATTTATTGCAATATTAAAACCGTTCTTACGTATTACCTTCCCCTGTTCTTTAAATTCCCATGAGGTTTATAAAAAGTTACATTTTTAAGAGTTGGAAGTCCCTAAATTCCATCCTCGAGAAAAGAACAATGATCTGATTAATACAAAGAATTGTTATGGTCATGGTGATCTGAACCGAGAACATCCCATCTTTACCTGGAAATGTAAGAGAGTGAATATTTTCTAGTCTTAGTATCCAAGGTTTAGGATTATTTAGGATTAGTAGCCAAAATGTTTTCTTCTTTTCTGCTGCGTAATCAGGGATCCTGTTTCAGAGTGACTGCTAGTGGGGATATTTGTTTCCGTTCTCTTACTACTTCTGTCCCTTTAGGGACATTGGAATGTTATTTCTTTAGGGTTCTTGAATGGTTTTCTCTTACTTGGGGCAACAGTGTTAAGGAGCATCTTGGAGCAATAAATTAGTAGCTGTGTCAATGCCCATGTCCCTTTTCCAGTCTAGCAGTTTATTTCACTCTCTGATGTCATTTTTTTTTTTTTTTTGAGACAAGGTTTCTCTGTGTAGCCTAACCTGGAACTTGCTCTGTAGACCAGGCTGGCCTCAAACTCACAGAAATCTGCCTATCTCTGCCTCTTGAGAGCTGGGATTAAAGGCATGCGCCGCCACTGCCTGGCATGATGTTGTCCCTTTAAAGGGTAGTTGAACTTACAGTATGATAAGCTGTACTTCGGTTTGTTCTTTTGTGTTCCAGGTTATTTCAAAAGTGCTGCTGATGGGTGAGGGTGATGGTGATGATTGTCTTACACTGTTAAGTCAAGACCCGAAATAACAGGGGCTTAATATCAACTCCTCAGCTGGTAGAAATGAAGTAGTGTACTCAGGGTGCTGGGGCTTTCCTTTTTGTCTGTGAGTGCTGTGCCCAGTTATTAATAGTCCTGATAGACTGTTCCTCCATACTGGGGAGATAGAGATCAGCTAACTTGCTTTGCTTTGAGGTTTTTTCAGTCTCAAGTTTATTTCAACAGCTTCATTTCGGGTTCTCATTTCTTATTTCCCCTCAGGGGTTTTTTGTGGCATAATTTTCTAAAGTGGTACAATTGAATCAATCATTTTTATTTTTTTAAGAAAAGAAACCAAATGTTTCTTTTTCTTTGAGCATGTTGTCGTAGTTGTATTCCAGCTATGGAATGCTGGCTAGCTTGATGTGTTATATGCAGTCAGCAAGCTCCAGTGGACATGAACAGGGTTTGACGCCAACTGAAAGTTGAATGAATAGAACCTGGATAACCTGTGTTATAATACAACATGTAAACCTGCATAACCTTGATAGCCACGTGACCTTGAGTGAGGCAGTTGTTCCTTAATCTTTAAAGTAGGAATGCATATAACCATCTCTTTGTGTTGTTCTTGCGAGACTGTTGCATAATGCACAAGAAACTGAAGTCATGAATACACATTAATGATCTTAATCATAATCCCTGATAGCACATTTATCAAGCATCAGGAATTATAGAAGTGTTGTATGAGGTGCGGCTGTGTTCCCAGCACCTGAGAGGAGTGCTAGCCCTTTGTCCTGCCCGGCTCCCGGCCACTGGGCTAGCTTACATTTGAAATAATTACACACAAATTGGATTCATTTAACACACTGCCTGGTCATTAGTTTTAGCCTCTATTGGCTAACTCTCACATCTTATTTCAACCAATTTTTAATAGTCTGTAAGTCACCACGAGGTAGTAGGCTTACCGGGAAGATTCAGCATGTCTGACCCTGGTGGCTTCATGGCAGCTCTCTTCTCCCCAGCCTTCCGTTCTGTCTACTCCGCCTACCTAAGGGCTGTCCTATCCTACAGGCCAAGGCATTCTTTTTATTAACCAATAAGAGCAACACAAAATACAGAAGAACCCTCCTACACCATAGAAGCTACAAAATAGGAACTAAATCATCTTCATTTGATAAGATCAAGAGAACAGGTTAAGTACTCTTTAGCACTCT
This sequence comes from Dicrostonyx torquatus, assembly GCA_028555095.1. Lineage (NCBI taxonomy): Eukaryota > Metazoa > Chordata > Mammalia > Rodentia > Cricetidae > Dicrostonyx > Dicrostonyx torquatus. Next base: position 827,022 of record JAQHUG010000237.1, on the reverse strand, counting down.
AAAGACAAGAAGCAGTCATATTAGGTTTCTAGAACTTTCAACTGGTCTCTGTTGTCCACATACAAATAATAGACATGAAGGGTTTGCTCATCTTAAGGAAGAACATTCTACTTAGGGATTCTGGGAGAATGTTAAGACCTTTAAAAGCCTCTTTGCTCCATATACCTCATCCTTTCTGTGTCTTCTCATTTACACTCAGCCTGTGAGAAAATGAAGTCAAAGTTACAGTGTTATGTATTTAGTAGATCCTGATAGACAACTGTGGAGCCTGGCAGAATATCTAGCAACAGACGTTTCAGTTGGGCACACAAAGACAGATTCTGGGTCCTACATACATGCCAGTTAAACAAACAAACAAATAAAAGTTCTGAAATCTCTCTGCACATTGTAGAAATATTTCATTACATGGGAAAGTGAAGAAATCATCTAAGACCCCTCGATTAAGATAGTTGAAAACCATAGATATACCTGTCAAAATCTTTTGTTTTGTTCTTTATTTGAGAAAGGGTTTCTCTGTGCAACAGCCCTGATAGTTCTGGAACTAGCTCTTGTAGAACAGGCCAGCCTCTGTCCTAGAACTCACAGAAATTCGCCTACCTGTGTCCAGAGTGCTGAGATTAAAGGCACATGCCACCACTACCCGGTGTAATCTTATTTATGCTACTATCATTAGGTAATCTTGTAAGCATTCAGTCTTCATAAACATAAATAGAAATCACTTTTGCTAGTGACAGCATGGCACACACACACACACACACACACACAAAATCATATAGACCAGTAGAATTAAGGATTTGAAATAAACCCATGTAGCTACAGCTTTGACAAATTTGCCCTAAGAGACAGCCTCTGTAGCGAAGGGTGCTAGCGAAGCTGAATATTCACATAGAGAAGAGGAGAAGAATGAAATTAGATCTTTGTTTCCAATCATGCATAAAAATCAATTCAAAATGGAGCAAGACTTTATCTGTAACTTGAATGTTGAATTTATTGTAGAAAACATAAGGGAAATATTTCAAGATCTAGGAAGGGAAGAAATTTCTGGAGAAAAATCCAGCAGCATAGGAAAGCATTTATTGATTTTCACAGGCTGGGCATTGTTCGCTAAGAAGAATGGAGAGAGTAGGGAAATGAGTTGTTGCTTGTAATATACACACTTTGACTTGGCAATATGTCCTAACATTTTATTGTAGTGACAGTCGTGTAAATGTATATATACATAAAACCCATTGAAGCATATATATATATATATATATGTGTGTGCATACATATACATACATACACACACATACACACACACACACACACATGTTTTTTCAAGACAGGGTTTCTCTGTAGATTTTTGGAGCCTGTCCTGGAACTAGCTCTTGTAGACCAGGCTGGCCTCGAATTCACAAAGATCCGCCTGTCTCTGCCTCCCGAGTGCTGGGATTAAAGGCGTGCGCCACCACCGCCCGGCATTGAAGCATATATTTTAAACATGAACTTTAAGACATATACATTATATCACAACAAGGCTGTTGAAAAAAAAAGTCTTCATTAGGTAATACAATAGAGATCCAAAAAGAAACTTGGTAGGTAGGTAAGAGGAGGCGAATGTGATCAAGGTAGCTGATGTACACCAATGAGTCTATCACAAATCCTTGGTTTTGTAGCAATAAAGAGTGAAGGCAATGTAAAAAGCAGCCTGTCGTTCCACTGCTTACTTGCAAATATGGTAATGCCTATCACCATGTTTAGCAGACTTGTTTTGAATAGGCAACGATAAATAAGAAGCTACTTTGTATAATCACCCTGACCCTGAGACTTCATATTAATCTGGTCCCACTTCCTTACTTTCTAATCTGTCCACCAAGCATTTTTTTTTTTTGGGTGAGAAGCTGGCATCCAAGAGATGAATAACTCTCTTCTTACTAAGTCTACTTCTCAAGCTAAACCAAACCTGCCTCTGTTTTTGGTTATTACCAATGATGGTAGTTTGAATGTAATTGGTCCCCATATGCTCATAGGGAGTGGCATTATTAGGAGGTGTGGCTTTGTTGGGTAGGTATGGTCTTGTTGGAGGAAGCATGTCATCATGGAGTAGGGCTTTGAGGTCTCATATATGCTCAAGACATGCCCAGTGTCTCAGTTTGCTTCCTGTCACATGCCAATCAAGAGGTAGCTTCTTTTCCACTCTTAGCTCCTTCTCCAGCACCATGTCTGCTTGCACACCATCATATCCCGCCATGATGATAATGGACTACATCTCTGAACTGTAAATGAGCCCACCAGTTAAAAGGTTTCCTTTATAAGAATTGCCGTGGTCATGGTGTCTCTTCACAGTCATAGAAACCCTAAAGAAGACAGAAGTATTGTCTTGTTCTCTTTCTTTTACAGAGCTTTTACATAAAGGTGAAGACATCAAGCTTGCGAATGTAGGACTGTGGCTCAAATGGCTTCAAAAAATGAGAGAGCTTTGAAGTCTGAAAAGATTCCAGCTGCTTGGCCAAATCCACACTCTATTATTTGGGGGATATGATCATATCTTATAATGCTAGTTCTTAATCATTTTAATTCATGTCAATGTGTTTTTTTGTTTAATCCCAGTTCTTCTATACCTACTTTCCCTTCTTCCATTTTTTCCCCATTTCTTTCTCAGTCTGCAATCTACTAACAACAGAGCAATCTGATTCTTGGCTTCTTTTCACTTAACCTAGAAAGCATGTAAAATATCAAGTGTCAGGTGGGGAGTGGAATCTGAAAACATGGTTTCCCTGCTATAACTGCAGAGGACCCGGGCCTCATCTAGAAACAACAAATGTACTTTGTGGGAAAAGGAAGTCAGCCTAGAACCTTAAAAACACCAGGGACTTACCCAAAGTATGTCACAGGCTAGTTAAAGATAGGGTGCTGTATTCAAGAAACAGATGATGAAGGCAAAGGACTTGCTCAGTTTGCCTAGAATGCCTCCTGGGATTTTTGTCCCTGGCTCTGAACATCCTCCAATGAGCACTGACCTGTCAGCTAATTATCCATTGGTTAACTGACTCTTCAGGCACATAAATATTTGCCTAGAGATATACAAGGTCCTCACTATCCTCCCCCTCCAATCACAGAAAAACTCAAATAAGGAAAGACCATAACCTCCAACATAATAATTGTAAAATGCTTCTGATTGAGTTTGTGGGATTGGCCTGATTTCCTGCTGCACCATCAACACAGTTAGATTGAAAGCAATGGGGCTTTCGGGGAGTCTTAGAGGATGAGTCAAATGGAGGGGAAGGTGTTTGGGGAGCGGTAAGCATGCCTCTAACAAGTGAAAGCTACAGGGGCATGATTAATCCTTTCAATGGAAGCTTGGGTCTACTGTCTCTATTTTGATGGCAGAATCTCCTCACTCGGGTTCTGTAGAATATGTGTATATAGCAGGAGATGTATTTATACATAAAGAGCTTTGACATAGTCCTGGAACTTGTAATGTTCTCTGAGTCTTTCCTGTTAAAAATTACTTCCCAGGTGTTGGAATATTTTTGCTGACTGGTAGAAGTCGCAGTCTCCCCTTGGAGCTTATCTCAATAGCTTGGCAATGTGGGGCTCCCTCCCTCCAGCATAACTTCCTGCCTCTACCTGCCCTTATCTGGAGAATGGCCCTGGGCCTGCAGGACTGACCTTATCTGAAAGCTATCTCTAAACCAGAAGCCTGACTTATCTTTGGCTTGAACCCTGACATAGATTCCTGCTAGAAGCCGTCTTTGCAGCATATGCTAGGAGGCTTATGACAGGAGCGTGCCTCTTAATGCAAATTAGGTGATGCCCCCGGCACTGTCCTCCACCTTTATATTCCCTTTTCTTCCTTGAATAAACTAGAAAACTAGAGTTTTAACACTTACCAGACCCTGCTCACTGTTCCCTTTTTCTCCCTATCCCCTCACAGACCACATGGAGGATTAAACCGCACCCAAGCTGGGTGAGAAGTAAATTTTAGCTCTTTATTTTTGTAAAATCACGAACTCTAGCTATGGTGAAAAATGCAAATGGAATCCGTCTTAAGTGTCATTTGTTTGGATGGCCTGGTGGCTTGAGTTGCTTCTTCCAAAATGAGATAGTGAAGTCCTCCTTTGCTTCAGAATGCAGCCTTGTTTAGAAATAGTGTCACTGCAGATGCAATTAGTAGAGATGAAGTCATTCAGAAATAGGGTGGGCCCTTAATCTCACTGTTTCTTTATAAGACATAAAAGACATGGAGAGATCACATATGATGATGGAGAGAGCCAAGACACGCCAAGGGTTGCCTGGGAAAATGAGGTTCTGCTGTTTTAAGCCACCCAGTTGGGATACTTTGCTATACCAACCTGAGGAAGCTGGCAGATTACTTCTACCAGAGTGGATGCATGCTTATAAACATCTTTTCTACAGAAATTAAGATTTAGTGTATGAACCAATTAAAATTTAACAATTGTTTTTAATTCGTGTTGATAGGTACAATATAAGTCTAATGTGAGCATGGCATATATCCGATTCTAGAGTAGCAGGTATTTTCCTTCCAAAGAGAAGTTGTGATGTCCTGGGAAGAGCCAAGGATAGTGCTCTAAGTTCATTAGCACAATTGTTCAGTTTCATTTTAAGGGAAATTCTAAATACTGGAAGGAAATTGAAGAATGACTAAGGAAGAACTGAGTTATAGAAGCAGTGTAGATTGTAGATTCTTGTCAGTAGGTAAATTGATAAAGGCATAGTATAAATCCACAATAAATCCTATCATAAAATGTGGAGTCATATCCTTTCAGAAAGATGGATGGAACTTTGCTATTAAGTTTAGTTAAGCTAAAATAAGCCATGTATGGAAATATGGGTAATATCACATTGTTTTTCTCATATGTAGACCAAGAAACAAACACAAAAAAAAAGAAAAGTAAAATATATGAACATATAAGATAAGAGGAGTTGGGGGAGGGCAGAGTAAGGAAGAGTAGTAGAGAAGGTGAAGGTGAGAAAGCACACTTTCTAGAGACACACTCAATGGAGCCTATAGATCTGTGTAATTAACATGCATTAGTTTATACACAGTTTATCTAGAGACACACTCAATGGAGCCTACAGATCTGTGTAATTAACATGCATTAGTTTGTACACAGTTTATCTAGAGACACACTCAATGGAGCCTACAGATCTCTATAATTAACATGCATTAGTTTATACACAATCTATCTAGAGACTCACTCAATGGAGCCTACAGATCTGTGTAATTAACATGCATTTGTTTATATACAGTCTATCTAGAGACACACTCAATAGAGCCTACAGATCTGTATAATTAACATGCATTAGTTTATATACAGTCTATCTAGAGACACACTCAATGGAGCCTACAGATCTGTGTAATTAACATGCAGTAGTTTATACACAATCTGTCTAGAGACACACTCAATGGAGCCTACAGATCTGTGTAATTAACATGCATTAGTTTATATACAATCTATCTAGAGACACACTCAATGGAGCCTACAGATCTGTGTAATTAAAATGCATTAGTTTATACAAAAATGAATAGAGTTACTAGAAAGACCCAAAAACCTATGGGACAAATGGTGCCATAAAGATACTCAAAACTTTGGAACTGCTGCAGTAGCATGGAAGGATGAAGCAAGAAGGAAGCCATAATACCTGACCCTCAATTTTCATTTAGGCTTCCATGCATTTAAAGACACATTCTCAGTGAGGATCTAAATCTTCCAGGGCTTCTATCCGCTGCAGGAAACTGATTTTGCTTTACTAATCCATACATATAACACAGAGGGAGAATAGGCAAACAAATAAATTAAACCTCCACCTGCCAAATCCTCAGGGAAAATTTTGGTTTCCTTCAAAGGCATCTACCATCTTGGCTTCACGCCTAGACCACCCAAGATTACCCACATCTGCTTCTTCTAGGTTGGTCCTCAACTTCTCCTTTCAAAAAACAGATTTGAATGAGAAAAGTTGCCAGCCCAAATGGCATCTTATGAGACATCGACACATTTTATATTATTATTTTTTTAAATAGAATCACAGACAAGCTATTTTACCCCTATCTAGTTCAATTTACCTTTATAGAAATTATGACCATATTCTGAAAAAAACCAAAACAAAAGCATGCTAATAACAAAGAGAATTACTAATTCCTTGGTAAAGTCTAATAGAGATCTGGTTGTAATTTTTGCAATTCAAAAGAATTAGAATAGAAAGTAAATTGGTAAATTAGTCTTTTAATGGTGGTTGAGGGCAAATCCAATGTACAGTTTCTGTTGATGCCTAAACTGGTGAAAGCAGAAAGCTACATACCTTATTATTGAATATCAGGGAGCAGTGATGTATAACTGAGGACCTGGGTGTAATCCAGCTCAGTCTTTCTCCTATGGATGGGGACACTGAGACTTCATGCTGACAAGCTTTTTATGGTCTAGTCCCCTTGACAAGGCTAAGAAGTACTTTAATAAGATGTTATTTCTGCTGAGTCTCTGAGGAAGAAAATAGAGTTTGCCTCAATAGGTAGGAGAATGGTTTTCCCTTGTTTTGGATGGGCGCCATCTAATTCTTTAAGGGACAAAATAGAAAAACTAAAAAACAAATGCGGAGGAAGGCCAGATTATCTTTCCTGGATCTGAGACTTCATTTTGTTCTCACCTTGGACATGAGAGCTCATGGTTTTCAGGTCATTAGGCTCCCCAGGATTACACCAGCCCCTACTCTGTAAAGGTCTTGGCCTCTTAGTAGAAGTTATGCCATTATGCATCCCCAACTTCAGATTTCGAATGTTTCATTATTGATGTTTCCTGGACCTCCAGCTTCAATATGAACTTCTTGGAGTCTATCATCACTTGAGTCCATTACCGTAAAAGTTCTCCTTCTATACACATATATATGGAATATGAAATATATACATATATATGCAATATGAGATATATTACATACATTTGGTGAATAAACTGTTGGTTCTATTTCTCTAGAGAACTTTTATGTAGGCCATGAAGAGCCATGTGACATCGACACTCACATGGAAAGCTGAAGGCCAGGGCAGGTTTCTAACCCACCCGTTTCTTCGAGTCTCATTCTCCAGCTGGTCTCTTTAGGATTGGAGATGACACAGGCCTCTTTAGTATCCAAATACATTATGCAATTCTGAATTTACCGCCTCTGGCTCTCTGCACTACCAATTAACTTCACTTTAAGATCATTTCCTCCATGGAAATAGATATTAAATAGCCTAGATGCTCTATAAATTGGCCATGCTTTTGGAAACCAGAAGGCTTTTCCTATAAAGTTGGGGGCAGCTTTGGATATGATCCCTAACTTAAAGGCTGTAGACCAACACGTGATAAATCTGCAAACTACCCAAAGACAGAATTGCTAGGAGCAAAAAGGCCATGCTTTCAGGTTTTGCCAAGTAGCCATGAGACTATGCCAGTAAACTGAATATTACTCAGAAACAGTCCCTGTTGGCCTCTGCCTGGTCTTCCCAACCATTTTTATTAAAACATAAACAACTGAGCTCTTCACACACAAGGATGAGAAATAAATCAAGAAACTGAGATGAAATTGGGTGAGCTTTGGAGAGAGTTGCTGAGTGAGTGAGTGAGTGCTTAAGGGGGTGCGAAGGCCACTTTATTCTTGGGTCTCTGTGAAAACATCTGGGGCCCTGGAGACCGTGTCTCTCTCTACTCACTCTCAGTCCAAAGTTGCATCTGAATCATTTTAAATGGTAAGGAACAAGGCTGAAGTTTAAACTTAACAGCCAGTGTTAATTATTTTGGTTATGGGACGGCAAAAGGCCGGCTTGATTGAATAAATACCCATGCACTTGTAAAGAATTCTGACAATTGAAACACAATGAACTGAGATCTAACCCCTTGACACAATGTGGTTTTGTTGAAATCTACCTGTTGGTGGAAAGTTGAGAGGCAAGATAGCAAGCCAGCAGTCAGAATTAAACAACAATAAAACAGCAACATATTTTTGTTGCCCAGACCCTTTGTACCTCATAATCATTTAGGAAACTTTCCAAGTAAGTTAGGTAGTTATTCCAACTTATTCATAGGGTGTGTGGTGACAGCTGTAGTGGTTTGAATAAGAATGGTCCCTATGGACTCATATATTTGAATGCTTAGGGACTATCATAAGGAGGTGTGGCCTCGTTGGAATAGGTGTGGCCTTGTTGGAGTAGGTGTGGCCTTGTTGGAGGAAGTGTGTCACTGCAGGTGAGCTTTGGGGTTCCAAAAGCCCAAGTCAGGCCTAGTGTCTCTCTCTTTTCCTGCTGCCTGTGGATCCAGATGTAGAACTCTCAGCTACCTCTCTAGTACCATGTCTGTCTGTTTGCCTCCATGCTTTCTGCTATGATGATAATGGACTAGACTTTTGAAGCTGCAAGCAAGTCCCAGTTAAATACTTCCTTTTATAAGAGTTGTTGTGGTCATGGTGTTTCTTCACAACAATATAACAGTAACTAAGATACCACCTATGTATTGCATTCTAAAGGGCAGCTATGTCTGGGGCTACTTGTCTAAGGTATTTCTTGAGATTGATGTTGCACAGTTCAGTCCCCCAAACTATCTGCAACACTGGGATATGAAATGCTTTCTGTTTGTTTTTGCCTTTGAATCCACTGGTCTAAAGAACAGTCCTTGTGTGTATACCTAAATACAAATGTGATTTAATGTGGGTTTGAGTTTTGTGTTATTTTCCTTAAGACAGCACTACCCTGCTGCTTTTAAAATTAAGAGTTAGGAAAGAGACGGTTCACTAGTTAGTCAAGAAAATAAAAGAATACAAGACAAATCAAGTAGCTCGAGATGCTTTCATCCCTGCCCATGGCTTACTCAGCATTCCCACCCCTGTCTTTTTTCCATCTTAGCTGTCTTATTCCCATGTTTCTGGACCTAGCTTTTGTGTATATTGGCTTCTAGTGATGAAAGAGAAGAACAAAGGCTTTTTTTCAAGAGAGAGAAGCCTGCCACCTTGCTTTCTATTGCTTTAATATTAGTGGTCATTCTTTGCTTCTCTGTGTGTGTTGGATGTCTAATACTCCAGACCTGACCCTTCTTCCCTGACCCTCTGTTACCGTCAGCCTGTCTTTGCTGTACTCTACTCTCTTCCCACATTCCCAGAGGTCTCGGGTTTCTCTAGACTGTACCTAACCTCATGGTTTCCTGACTCTCTGTCTCACTTGATTCGTATCTTTGCTACAGATACCTTCCTTGGGCAACCATGTTGTGTATGGGGTGTTACTTAGCTCTTCTCCCCTGTGCAGGCTTTGACCAGGAACCAGGGAATGTGTAGAGTAGTCAGAGGCCTCTGAGTTCACTTTTGAAAGAGCTTTGATGGAATATGGGGCAGCAGTGATAATCAGTTTTCTTAAGCTGGGAATTTAATCTAGAAGAACAAGAGAACAATAAGAATTAAACGAGAAAAGAAAGTAACACTAGGAAGAGAGTGGGAGCTGCAGGTATGTGGCAGGACAACAAATGGCCTCCCTTCTTGTTGACTGAGAGAACCACTTAACTGAAGTGGTGAGTGATCAGAAACCACAAGGATGAAAAGGAAACACAGAAGACTACCATGAAGAATCTGATGACAGCCATGATTCGCGCTTCCCTAAACTCTCCATACACACACACACATGTAAGTACAGTGATGTTATTTTTAACAGCACTCTTAGGAGTCTATCAACCCTGTCTCAGACTTCTCTGTGAACACCACGTTTCACAAAAGCCACCTGAAGAGTTTTTAGAGTGTCACATGTAGTTGGTCATGGGAAGAGGTATGTCAGAAGTAAGGGTTCTCAAGTTCAGCATGACTGATATTTGAAGCTGTTACTTTTACTCTATCGAGGTGTTGTCATGTGCTTTGTAAGCTATTTAACAGAACCCATGGGCTATGGTGGTTCTGCCTTGATTATGTAGCTGTCAGGAGCAACTCCTTGGTCATGGCAATAAGCATTTCCAGGGATGAGGATGACATTTATAGTAGAACGTCTGCCTAACTAACATACCAGCTTGCAGATGGCTATGGGTTTGAGCACAAGGAATGGAAAGGAAGAAAAAGGGAAGGAGGGAAAGAGCGAGAGCGAGAGCGAGAGAGCGAGAGAGCGAGAGAGCGAGAGAGAGAGAGAGAGAGAGAGAGAGAGAGAGAGAGAGAGATTCTCTTGTCAAATTCTCTTGGGAAATCATGGGAAACCATCCTAGTCACTGTTAGAGACCACTATCCTATACACTGACTGAGAAGGGTGGTGTCTGGATGAAAACCCATCAGTCATAGCTGCCCACGTTCTTACAACCAACACAGATCTACTACCAAATGCCTGAGGGGTCCAGTTCCTGTTATATTCTTGTCTTTGTTCCTGACTGCCCCATCCGCTGTCACTAGCTTCCTGGAAAGCTGCCAGCCTCCTCCAACTGCTGTTTTTTACAACTCCATAAAACTCCAGTGTGCACTGGAACCATCATGAAGGCCCATGAAAACACAAACAGCTCAGCTCCATCTTTATGATGTTTGGGTCATATGTCTGGGAAGGGGTCTGCCATTTTGCATTTCCAAGTGTTTTCAATGGCTGGGCTGTAATGTGCTAAAATAAGAGCCTAAACTTTCCTCACTAAGTTATTTTTTTTCAAAAAGCAGTATAACTTCTTTTCTTTATAGTAAAATTTATATGGAATCCAAAAATATGAAAGACTTGTGAGCAATTGAAAAAGGATATGAAGGAGTATGCCACTAGTCCCATCCATCAAGCCTCGTACTTGCTGGTCATTCCTAGAAATGCAGCAGGAAAGCCATTGTCTCTCTCAGAGCTCTCTTCCCATTTGACCTGATGTTCACAACATGCTTCTTCAGTAAAGATAGTTCTATGTTTTAGTTGCACATTTGGATGCATCTCATGAAAAGTTATTCGTTGACTTCAAAGAAACATTAAATAATAAAGCAAGACGAGAAAAGATACACAGTAACAATGGCTGCAATTCACTGGCTAGTTTAATGGAAAGATGCTGGTGGAAGACAACCAGTGGGAATATTAAAATGATTGACTTAATTTTATAAGCTAAAATAGCTGTTTATTTTATACGTACAAATTTAAAATGATTATACTTGTTTAAGAGCATAATGGCTTTGTCTTGGTTAGTCTTGAGCTTGAGACTTTGAAAGTATTTGAAATGGTTGGTTAGTGCAGCATAGAGATAAGCTGATACAGTTCTGGGTGATAAAAAAAACTATGGCGCTTCAATAAGAATTGTCTTTTAAAAGACACATCGACACATGCTAAAAAGAGATATCCCGGCAGCTTCCGTTTTATCAAGATTGAAGTACGCTGGGGATTGTCACGATGATGTGATGATTGTATTTAATATTGCTTCCCCAAGCACTTACAATGGCTAAAATAGTAAATTTCATGCTATCTGCATATTGCCACAATGAACGGCACAACCAAGACGATTACTTTCACTGAGTCAACTGGCAGTCCGGAGGTTTCTCATTTGTTCAGATGTCTGCTGTTTTGTGAGGGAGCAACACTGAGAAAGGATTTGGGAATATACAGGGAAGAGGACAGGATTAAGAAATGGACAAATGTTTTGGTTTCCTTGGCCACGGAGAAGGTACAAGTCAGTGAGAGTCATGGCTGGGAAGCGTTCCGTGCGGAGAGCAGAGAGGAAGGGTGTCTGCACCGCGCCATGCCTCAGTTCCCATGACAAGCTTCTCTCTGCTTAGCAAGTAAGAGGGTGACATTAAGAGACTATAATGCCTCAGAGCAGTTTGTGGTGCCAGTTTTAAATTTAAAGGAATAAAGAAATAACATGATTGGAGATACGCTTATTTCAATGTGTCTATGAAGCCATGAGTTGCTTTATGTGCTGGTGAGATTTATGTCAACTTGACACAGGCTAAAGTCATTTGGGAATATGGACTCTCAATTGAGAAAATGTCTCCGTGAGACTGGCTCATAGGCAAGTTCATGTAGTGCAGTTCATTGATTAGCAATTGATGTGGCAGGGCCCAGCCCATGCAGGTAGTGCCACGCTTGGGCAAATGGTCTGAGGTGTTATAAGAAAGCAAGCAGAACAAGCCTCAGGTCAGTAAGTGTCACTCCTCCGTTGCGTCTGCATCAGCTCCTTCCTCCAGGCTTCTGCCCTGTTTGAGCTCCTTCTCTGATTCTTGTCAGTGATAGCGTGCGCGCGCACACACAGACACACAGACTTTTGTCAGTGATAGTGCATGCGCGCACACACACACACACACACACACACACACACACACACACACACAGGAAGGAGAGAACACAGCTGTTCTGAATTGACTGTGAAGCAGATTATATTTTTTTTCATGTAGTTTAAAGAACCCAGAGGAAGTTTATTTAGAAGGGTGCTGGTATATGCATATTTACCCAACCCTATGTATTGTTCAAAAAGTGTTAGTAATAAAATGAGTTCTGTTTGAGAAGCATTTAAAATCGGAGGGAACAAATCTCATCTTTCAGAAGAAAGAAAGCAAACCATTATACTATATGAACAAAGAACACCACATCATGTCATCGCCATGGCTTTTTTAGGGCTCTAAAGTTGGTCTGTATTTCAAATACAAAAAGGAGATGAAGCACAAGACAATGATTAAGTAAAGCAAAATGGTGCCCATTATATTCTAACTTTTGTATTCCATAGAATAACTTCAATTTAAGAGACATTTTAGTGGAAATAATGAGTCAAAAGTAAGTTTTACTGAAGTTAATTTGTACATTGAATATTACATGTATAGTTTTTCTTGGTAGTCCATTATCAATTACTTAAATAACCTGGATATACTTGCATAGAATTTCAAGAAATACATGAAAATACTATTTTAAAAATTAGATTGAACAAAGAAACTATGAACTTTAAAAGTATAACTTTCCCCTTAAATAGCAATAATTTACCTATGAGGTTTTTTTGATTAATCTCTCGTTCCCAGCCTCTGAACATGATGGTTCCTGGACATGTAGCTGGTAGAAGGAAATAAAGCACCATTATATGCATTACAGTCAGGACCAAGAGTTGTGACTCATTAAGGACCTAAATTTATTTGATTCTTTGTAGAGTTGGTGGCTTCTTATTAACACTGTTCAATTTTATAAATGAAGATAAAAGGCTTCTGACCCTTTATTCTGCCTGAAGCATTCTCCTCCAGGCAAACCTCCTTATGCTCTTTCTTTCCTTAAGTCTTTTGAGTGGTCTTAATAGTTGTGAAGACCATCCAGCGTCCATTTCCATCTGCTGGCTTTATAATCAATTGTTCCGTGGCATTTTGGATGATGTAGCCCCAGGAGCTGTTCATTCCAGAGAAAATGGAATTGTAGTCACTGCCGTGTCTTTTTGCTCACTGCCTTCTCACTGTTCTCTGAATGAATAATTCAGGGATTCATCCCCTTTAACAAAAGCAAGCTCTTCCTCAATATACGCATTCCTTTCTAGAGGATGAAAAACTATATATGCAAAACACAGTCTTTTCCTTGGAGGATTTAGATTTGATTATACAAATGAAGTCAGGATAAATCATATTTAGTGACTGATGTAAATTATTAAAAATAAGGCAGAGTCATGAGCCAGACCCAGGAGTTCAGGTCAACCTGGGCAGGACAGTCAAAATTCAGCTTAGAGTAAGAAAGATAGCAAACCAATTATGTAAATGGTCAGCCAGATGGTCAGATTTTCAGATCTGTGGGCCATAGGCCTTGATTGCAGCTTTGAAACTCACTTGTTGTGGCTTGGGATAAGCTGTGGGATATGGAAAAGAGCAGGTTCCCAGGACATCTGAGTTATAAAAGCAGGTATTGGGCTGTAGAAACAGATTGCAGGTGAGCCTGCTGGCTGTGGCTTGCTTCTCCTGATCCGGATGTGTATGTTTTACAAATACCAATTGACTAATTTGTTTTCTGCCTAAAATCCTTCCCCTCCCCAAGTCTGCAAGGCTGGATCATGTTGATAAGGGTGGGTAAAGTGTTTCCAGACAGACATCATCCCTTCCTTTGTCTTCTCTGCAGCACACATGACAATGCCTGTTTATCTGACACATTCATTCGCTGATTTGATTTCATTATTTTCTGACCTGAACCCAGTTGTAAGAAGGACCTACCTTTAATTACTTTAGCTTTCAACAAAGACTAATTAACTGATCAAAAAATAGTGGGTCAATTAAGATTTTAAGTATAAAAATGAAGAAATTACGGATCATAAATGACATATATTCTGATAATTCCAATGGCATAATGTAACATGAGGACTGGCTCATTGGGGTTACTGTCCTACCCAGTACCCCACAGCCAGCAAGCCCCAAAGAAAATCACACGGAGAGTCTACATTAGGTTATTAACTGATTGGCCCATTATCTCAGGCTTCTTACTAGCTCCCATAAGTTATAATAACCCATTATCAGCCGCATAGCCAGTACCTTCTCTCAGCTGGGCTGCTACATGTTGCCTTGTTGGAGATCTGCTTCCCAATTTCTCCTGTTCTCCTTGCGCCACACCTACTTCCTGTCTGGTTTTCCCACCTATACTTCCTGCCTGGCCAATCAGCATTTATTTAAAACATGATTGACAGAATTGTCCTGCACCAGCATAAATCAAGTCTACACAGAGCGAAATAACTTGTTTCCACTAATTTCTCAGAAAACTGTCTACTGATCTGCCATCATGGTCCCATCTCAAAAACCAGCTCCTTTAGGTCCAGTCTATAAAAGTGACTCCTTTGGGTCCACAGGTCTGAACATGTTTTGGCTTCAGCTTATCAGTTTATGTCTGTTAATTAGATTCATATGCTCTGGAAAACACTTATATTCTCTTAGCTCCTCATTCATTATTCATTTATTTCTGTCTATGGCAGCCACTTCACATTCTTTTCTGTCTTACTATGATGCCATAGGTTTTATAATAGCTTGAAAAACAAGAATGGGGCCGGGTCAGAGGTCTCCATGTTCCTTATTGTTTTGAACATTTATTACAGTGCCTGGTTCACAGTAGGAATTTTGTAGTAGGAGGCCGCTTGTTGGTTCCCGGCTGCTCAGCTCTGAAATAATCATACAGAAACTATATTATTTAAATCACTGCTTGGCCCATTAGCTCTAGCTTCTTATTGGCTAACTCTTACAAAACCAACAAGTGACCTTCCTCCAATAGTGTTTAATATATTTAAAATGTTTTTTTTTTAATGAATAAATAGATGGCTTCTGTCCTAAAGGATTTTACATTATGGTTGTAGAACCACTGTAGGACCTTCTAGAATGTAGAGTCATTCTAAAAGTTCTATAATACAATTGTAAGCAGAAGGGGAGATGCTATCTAAAAATTACAGATCAAAACAGAAATATATCTTGTGGTAGCCACCAGAAAGTGAGAATAGAAGGAATCTAAAATCCATTTTTGAGGTAATTTTGCCTTTGATTTTTGCAGCATTTACAAAGACAGCCAGAGTTCCGGGAATGAAAAAGAGCAATGGGAACACTATGTCTCTCAAATTACCATATGTATATTATTTACCAGTACGAAGAGGCAAGTAATGAATATATTAGGAGAATATGCTCATCCTTTTCGTGTTCAGGATAAAATACCAGTCCTGTCAAATCATCCCAAAATGAAGGCGATGGGCCGAGGAAAGCTCATTCGCATATCTGCCTGATCCAGCAGGCACTGGAAATTGATTTTGTGAATGCTTTATGCTGGTAACAAAGCAGAAGTATTTTCTGATTGCACAGAAATACCTGTTTTTGTTTTTTCCTGACACCTATTTCTGCAACACTCAGTTGTCCTGAGCGTGACTTAATGAAAGGAGCACACAATGAAGAACAGCAGCATTTTCCTTTCCTATCTGCTCCGAGAAGATGGAGCAGGAAGCAGTGGCCAGGGACACTCCTGCCAACTCTGAATGAAGCAAATCCTTTCTGGGCAGGGAGTAGGAGCCTGCTGAAGGAAGCTCTGATATCCTGGAATCTTTGGCAGAACCCGTTCCTATCAAACATACCCTTTAAGCGCCCCAATGTTGCACACGACAAGGTCTTTCAACTCTTCCTGTGGATGTCTGCCGCTTTCTCTGAGCTCCCACTTACACACAGTGTTGTGGCTGCATAGCTGCAACTTGGAAGAACACACTTGCTGCTAATGCACCATAAGGGCAGTGGCCATAGCTAAAATCTGCATTTTTCCGAACTGCATGGTGCCTGACCCTCCCAAAGGTCTATAAACCAAGTGAAAATATCCATAAAAGCACAGTACTCTGGAACATCTGGTGTTTAGTTAGAAACTTCTTTATAAATTATATAAAAGAGAAACATCTATCTGTCTATCTATCCATATATATGTGACTGAGAAAATTAATACTGAGATAAGAAAATCAATAGTTAAGCCTTCACCATAGTACACTTGATATTTACACACAATTTTGTGTGCCAAATTCATGCCTTGTTCATAAATATCTGTTCAATGAAACTATGATAATGGTAGTTTAGCTTTTAAATACTTATTGCCTTCCCTAGGCCATAGTGGAACACTAAATTGCTTTAATTTTTATGTTAGTGGTTTAAGTTTTATCAGCCTCTGATTCATTTACCTAAGAGGAATAGTAATGGTGATCACAGGTTTTATTGTCTTCTATTTTAAAGTTGTTACAAGGTTTGGAGGTAGTTTGCTCATATTTGGTGCCTAGTGTCTTTGCTTTATCGCAGAGGGCTCCAGAGGCTTCAGATCCCTCAAGGAACAGTTTGGTAGTCAAGGCTGCATGGAAAGTGTAAACCATTTTGGAATCTAGATGACTGGCCAATGCTCATCAGTGAAAGAATACATAGTTTCCCTGGGCTTTTTAGGTTGTTGCTTAATTTCTGAATTCTACATAGTCATAAATATCATACATGTTGAATAAAAATTTTGTTAATAAATCAGAAATAGAATCCTAAGGAAGAATGGGGAATAAAACAGCTGGCCCACTGAGAATTAGAAGGTTGAATTCTTACACCAATATACCTAAAGACATGAAATTAATGTGGAGGGTGTTTGAATTCTGTTGGTAGATAAAGACTTACCCCCAAATTAATTCAGTTTCTCTTCACTGTTTCAAGTATAACTGCTCACAGAAGACTACATAGAATTACTGTAAGCGTTGATATTGTGAACTGGCTGACAATGAAGCTTCTTAAGACCTTGTACAACTTTGCCATGTAGACCTTTGAATCTAGGGTAATAGAATTCTTACAAAGTGACTTCTGCAGCTGATTGACAGAGTCTGGCTCTACCAACAAACTTGTCATTTACACTAAGCATCTTCAGCCAATGACTCAGACATATTTCTAGCTAGCTCTTACGTCTTGGATTAACTTATTCCCATTAATTTATATATCTTCATGAGGCTGTGACTTACTGGTAAGGATCTGTCATCTGTCTCTTTTGGCAGCTACATGGCATTTCCTGACTCTACTTCCTCTCTCTCTCTCTTCCTCTCTCTCTCTCTCTTGATTTCCCACTCTGCAAGCCATAGGTCAAAACAGTTTTATTCATTAACCAATAAAAGTAACATATATGCATAAGGACATTAGCATTAGGCATTCAATAGGACTTAGCTAACATCAGCTATTGGTAAGGGATGGCATCAGCTACTAGAGTGTGTAATATAACAAAGAACATATGCAGACAAAATACATGTGGTGCTTTTCAGTCTTAGCAAGCTTATAGTGAGGTAGAAACTGTGCATGCAAACATAATATGCTTTTGTGTATACATCATTATTATAGCTCCTGAGACTATGAAATCAGGAAATGGAAAACATAGGCTGTCAGTGGTTCAGAACTGTGAACTTGTAATGATTCTCAGCATGGAGACTTCAGAGGATGTAAACTTTAGAACAACAGAGGTGAACCACGAGAGCTATAGTGACAAATTAAGGTGACAAACTGGTCTCAGGAAACCTACTTGATGTTCTTATTGAGTCTTTCTCTAAGTATGATTTTTCTAACTTTGTAGAGGGAAATGAGATGAAAAGGTGGTGTGGGACAATTCTGTATTCTGTCACTTATGTTTTAAATAAATGCTGATTGGCCAGTAGCCAGGCAGGAAGTATAGTGGGACAACCGGAAAGGAAGTAGAGGTGGGACAATGAGAACAATAGTATTCTGGGAAGAAGGAAGCATTTTCTGCAGTTCTGTCCAGACACTGAAGAAGCAGGATGTGACCTCGCTGAAAAAGGTATCGAACCATGGTGCTAACATAGATAAGAATAATGGGTTAATATAAGTTATAAGAGCTAATGGGCCAAACAGTTTTATAACTTATGTAGACCTTCTGTGTAATTCTTTGGGACCTAATGACTGTGGGAACTGAGCAGGACAGAAATCCCAACAAGCAGGACCTCATGTTATGAAAAAAAAGCAAAGGAAGAAAGAAGTAGAGGCACACAATGGGCCTGATGATAGGAAGGAAATCTGTTCCCCCTTCACCACATTGGTGTCCAATATGGGCACAGACGTTGATATGGGAAACAGTGGGATACTGAAACAAGCTGGACCTTACGTTTCCCATATTGTCCATTCTCCCGAACTCTTAAAAATGTCTTTTATCGGGCTGGAGAGATGGCTCAGAGGTTAAGAGCACTGCCTGTTCTTCCAGAGGTCCTGAGTTCAAATCCCAGCAACCACATGGTGGCTCCCAACCATCTATAGTTGGATCTGGTGCCCTCTTCTGGCCTGCCAGCACCAGAACACTGTATACATAATAAATAAATAAACCTTTTTAAAAAATGTCTTTTATCTCACCACAGCTCATCAATATTACATTTCACAACTTACATTGACTTAGTGGAAAGGACAGCAGGGATTTGGGGTAGCAGAGGGGGCTGGGGGAAGACGATCACCCCAGATGGGGTAGAGGATGATTCTGTTCCCAGAGGATAAGGTTCTCTGAGGCCAGTTCCTCCAAGAGCAGTTTCCAGGTTGCTTGAGGAGCACTGCTTTTAGCTGTGCCTGCGTGACAGGACTACTACACCTTTTCACCGTTGACACAGTCAGTTCTTTCTCAGGATCACAGGGAAGTTTGGGCATGATCACTTTCATTCAAGCATCATAAACACACACATCCCTAAAGCAGATTTCTTCCTTGCATGGAGATGAATGGCAGAGAACGTTCCTTACTTTTTCACTCAAAGTAGATGTTGAAAAGAAGAGAATTTATTTATGTGCTGAGAGGAAAAGCCTGGAGGGAGAATGGTAAAAAGACCTAGGATAGCTGAAAGCTATGATTATTGGATGAATTCAGGATCAGCTGAGAAAAACGTTTTATAAAATCCAGAGCACTAAAATAAATGATTAAATCCCAAAC
This sequence comes from Dicrostonyx torquatus, assembly GCA_028555095.1. Taxonomy (NCBI): domain Eukaryota; kingdom Metazoa; phylum Chordata; class Mammalia; order Rodentia; family Cricetidae; genus Dicrostonyx; species Dicrostonyx torquatus. The sequence goes on along the minus strand of JAQHUG010000237.1, from coordinate 807,692 downwards.
CAATGGAGACAAACTCAAAACAACCAAACTTTAAAGGAACTGCATTGTAAATGAGATTCCAATAGCCCCAACTTCCAGAGAAAGAATTCTTGGTTTGGATTTGGGCAAAAACATTCTGGTGTTCTAAAAACAAATACCAGGAAAATGGGGAAAAGGAGAAAGAAAAACCAAATGCATGTGGTACTTTATATGGGGCAGCTGGAGAAGGGTTAGGAAAAGTGTGTCACTGGAGGTAGGATTTGAGGTTTCCAAAGCCTATGCTAGGCCCAGTTGCTCTCAACTACAACTCCAGCACCATGCTGGCTGCCATGCTCCCCACCATGATGGCAATGGACTAAACTTATGAAATGGTAAACAAACCCCCAATTAAATGATTTCTTTTAGAAGAGTTGCCTTGATCACACCGTCTCTTCACTGTGATAGAACAGTGACTAAGACAGCCTTCAAAGGTCTGGAATAATCCGGGGAGTACAGCAGTCGGCTTTAAGTGGTGCTTTCTTTGGACTGCAAAACACTAAGTAAATGAAGCCAATAAACATTGTCTACCATGGTGTAGCTAATATTGCTGCAAGACAAAATGCTGAGTTTCTCAGTAACTTTCTTTGTTAGTATAATCAGTACCTACTCTGTTTTACCTCTGACAGACCTTAAAAAACCTGACATTTCATTATCATGGTAGGTAAAGTCATTGTTAGAATGTCTATTGCCAGTGTTGCGTGTGGTTTTGATAGAATCTCTGTCTATTTCTTCTGACTCAGCCATAGATGAGATTTCAAACCCGAGCAGTGGCTGACAGACCTTGTTTGGTAGATCTAGGAAAAAAGTACCATTTCATAAAATGAATCCTCTGATCATAACCCTACACATTCAGTTTTTACTCAGCCTAGGCAGATTGTGCTAGGATAGACAGATGAAGAAGTAACTGTCTTATGTAACTTTTGAGATGTGTTTTCTTGCTATTTTGAACACACTTTAAAAGGTAGGAGTTTTTGATGAAGAGGCTTAGCCATACTGCTGCACAGTTTTGCCATCTACATGTTTATTTAAACACATCGTAACGATATTACTGTATTTCTAGTCTCTGCTTCCAATTGGTTTTCTTGTTTATATTTCTTTTTAGATGTTTTAACGTAGGTAATTAAGTAAATTATTTAAATGAATTGCCTTGCTCTTTTACCAAGTTATCCATAATTTAGAGAGTCTTCCCTGGAATATTCTGCAGCACAGTTTAGTGCATGAGTTAAATAAGCATGCCAGTGATTTTCTATGTAACCAGAGTCACCCATGAAGAAATTTCTCCAGGGTTAGGAAGAGGCCCAGTGTGCAAGGCCCTTGCTATGTAACTCTGAGGAACTGAGTTCAGATCCCTGGAGCCATATGCAGAAACATAACACATCGATACCCCTTTTCTATAATCCTAACAATGAGACGCAATGCAGAGACAGGACAATCCCCAGAAGCTCCTAGGAAAGTTAGTCTGGTGCATTCAGTGTTAAACAATACAAGATGCTGTTTGGAGCAAGGTAGAAGTGGGAGGATTGACAGCTAAAGTTGCTACATCTAGGATGGCTCAGATGGGTCAGCACCTGCACATGGGTACACATGTGCACACACATAGCCCCATTCAAACTCATAAGCATGAAATAAGGTTCCAGTCAAAAACATTCTGTCACCTCTGTAGTCTGTCCTAGAGTCTGCTTCTTCTTCATTGTTTCTCACAGAGCATGAGGGTTGTTCCATGGGTTTCTATTACAATTTTCTCTTCATGGACCAAAATAAAAATGTGTTCCTAACAGAAATCCCACTGGTTTTAGTTCTTTTTATTTGTGAAATACAGCTATAGGCTTTGCTTTTGGAAAATAAGCTATCTTTTTCCTGGATTTATCCATTATGTGTACTCTTAAGATCTCTATATATCTTTAAAAACAACAAAAATAGGAACCATGCTATCAGAATAGGATACAGGATAACTATTGATTGAAACGATGTAATTAATAATAAGACTGACTGGAACAGTGTTCAGCAACCACCTGAAATTGCATATTAATTGTAGCTACACACTTTATGCCATATCACAAATTGTAAAAGGGAGCCCAAATGATGACTATGGAAACAACGTTTTGAGTAACAGTAGGGTGTGCAAACTGTAGTAAATGACTTCAGGAGTTAAGGACACAAGTAATTGATAAGGCCACAAAAATTTAAAGTGATTTCCTGGTCCTATATAGATATGTGTTGGTTTTTTTGGTTTAATAAAGAAACTGCCTTGGCCTTTTGGTAGGGCAGAACTTAGATAGGTGGAATAGATCAAACTGAATGCTGGGAAGAAGGACAGTGTGGCAGGTGCCAGGAAGCTCCTGCCTGAGACTGACGCTGGTTAGAATCTTTCCTGGTAAGCCACGACCTTGTGGCATTACACAGATTGGTAGACATGGGTTAAATCAAGATGTGAGAGTTAACCAATAATAGGCTAGAGATAATGGGCCAGGCAGCAATTTAATTAATACAATTTCTGTGTGGTTATTTCAGGTGTAAGCTAGCCAGGTGGCAGGACGCAGCCTGTTCCTCTTACTACAATTTCCCGTCTTTCAGGGGAGGCTGTTACACTCTTGGAACCAGTTTCTTGTGTTACATGCGGTAGTCACCAAGAAGGTTTGCTGAGTGGCGGAAGACATGTGTAAACAGATTCAAATAATTACAGAAATCAGCCTTGAAAGGAACCTCCACATTTCGCCACGCAGGCAATCTTCAAGTGATCACAAACATCACAATTCATCAACATCTGTAGCTCTCTTTTCCTCCGGGTACACTTGCTTACTGAATCTAGGCAAGGCTCCGCAAGCCATAAAATGTAGGCACAGTGATGTTAGGCTTTTCCGAGAGGTGCTATTTAAGTCACTATGCTGTTCTACACACTGCCTTTGGCCCTGTGGCACTGGTAGTGGAGCCCTGAGTAGGATGGAAGTAGGGACCTAAAATACTAAGCAGCCAATGACTGCTTTGAGAATTGCCTGGTTCTATAGCAGCTATTGTTGAACAAATGATTGCTGTGAGTCAATTTGAATAACCTATTTCTGCTAACATATTCTTGCTTTTCTACCATTAATAAGCATGATAAGCTCCTCTGCCAATCTGGTGAGATGCTGCAAGGAAGCCAAAACTAGATCAGAAGAGGTCGCATGCTGCTCCTGAAGCATCTGCTATCTAAGACCTCATGCTGTGTGTGTGTGTGTGTGTGTGTGTGTGTGTGTGTGTGTGTGCTCCTCCTCAGAACCCAGCTGCCATAGAGCCCAGTCCTGTAGAGAGTCCTCATGGAACTGCTCTTGTCAAAAAGCCCAGCTTCTTGGAATCATCACTGACAGGCACCAAAAATGATTCAAGCCCCAAAATCTTTGACTGTTCACAGCTGAGACCCCAGACGTTACACAACAGACAGAGGAGTCACCACTTGGTTGTGTCTGATTTCCTGACCTACATAATTCATGAGTATAATCAAATGATCATTGTTTTATACTGTGAAGTCTGGTGTGGTTTGTTATAAAGCAACCGGTGACAGGGACACACTGGTGCAAGCAGTTTGCTCTCCTACTGTGACCAAGGTCATCCTTAAAGGAAGACGTTTTGCAGGGATGCACATAGCACAGACAACGAGGAAGGATGGAAAAGACCGTTTGCACTTTTCTGGTGTGAATGCCTTATGCAGCATCATCATGCTGGAGAAGTCAAACAGTTTGCTTAGTCTGAGTGACCTCTTTAACTGTCAATCATGCTCACACTATTCCATCCACTACATAAGCTTTTATAAGCTGGATTCACTGGGGGGGGAAGGGCTCAGCTTCTCATGTGTAATTATTTCACCCTGGCAAGATTATTTTATAAAAATAATTGCACGGTTCTAGGCCTCAAGGAAACATATGGCACATTAAGATCTAGTTACACATAGCTGAGTACACTAAGGAAAATTGGGAGTCTCTGAGTGAGTAAAAGGAAAGTTGGGAGGCTCATCTTGCCTGATGACATATTGATGTTTCAAAAACAGCTGGCACATAATGCCAGGACTGTGTTAGACTGACATGTCCATTAAACCATGTGCGTCAGGAATATCTTAGTCCACCCAGATTATTATCATAAACACAGAGGAAAAGCAAACACAATCACCTAAGATTTCATATCATTATAAATTTCAAAACAGGGATGCTAGGGACAGGGAACCCAGAAGTAAACTGCCCATGTTGCCCATGCCAATACAAGGAATTAATTAGTTTAATTTTGAGGTTATGCAGCTACAGGGACAAATGAATACATGAGTTCACTATAATGCACATGAGTCCAGATATGGTTTGGAAAATTATCTAGATGGCTACTTGTTAATTAAGCCTGTGGGCTGGCTTTGAGTCTTTATAGTGTGTGGGAGATAATGTAACGTGTACTTGTTTAGTTTGCAAGTTGCCAAACATGATTGTATATCGTTACTGTCTCACTCCTAAAGTGAGATGGGCACAGTGTAGAGAAGCCTAGAGTTAGGGTCTACATGCTCACACAGTGTGTCCATCTGCTAAGAGAGGCAAGCCAGGGGACTGGAGAAAGTATGGAAGCTGCTACCGGAAAAGCCCAGAATTGAGTTGTACCTCTTGCATAAACTTGCTGTTTACGCGTTTAGGAAATAATTCTTTCGATTTTGTTTCCTTTATTTGGATACGGAGCTAATGACAGCCATTCCCAAAACTGAGGTGAGAAAATTGTGTCTGTAGAGTGCCTGACTTTCATTCAGCACTTAGGAAAGGGAGGCTACGGCAACTGTATTTTGATAGAAAAGGCTATCATCAAAAGGGATACCTCCAACTCCAAGATGCACAGATTAAATAACTCTTGGATTACAAACCTAGCATCTCATTAAATAACTGGTAGATTATAAAATCCATCATTTCATTTGCTTCTTGATCACTTCCCAGGGGCATTATTTACTTGGATTGTAGATAAAGTGTCTAGAAGTCCCATTGTCTTTTCCTCTCCTGTGAGGCAAAGTCATTCAGAAAGGTTTGTAACACCTGTCTGGGTGTGTGGAGCAGAGATTTTTCTCCCTCATCTGTGAAGCTTGAGTTCACATAAAAGCTGCCTGCAAAACTGGTCAGCAATTGGTCATTGCCTTCCTGGCTTTTATCAGTGACACTGGAATGATTGAGATTACGTAAGAGCGGATGAGGGAAGTGGTTAACAGGCTGATTATCCGCACACAGAAACTTATCTTCTGAAGAGTCTCTGATTTGTTCAGATGATTAAGATGCTTCCTTTGTGATCCTTATCCCCCACCCCCTTCCGCTTCACTCCTGGTCTCTATCAGCCTGCCCTTAGCTCTGTGCACACCCCACTCACCACCAGGCACTCTATTCTTCCGGTTACAGAAGGAAGTCAGCTGTCCTGTCCCGCTGTCATACTTCAGACCAAGGATGATGCTCAGATCTGAAGCGACGTTCAAGCCCTTTCCTGGCACTGGCACAAAGCCTGTTATTCTAGGGATCTTTGTTCAAAGTCAGTCACATACAGCGGATGGCTTCTTTAATTGGTATTAAAATAATTTTCTCACCTCCAAGAGGGTGCATGGCTATTTTCAAACAGCTACATCTCACCAAAATTGAACAGCAAAGTTTAAGGTAAAACATATAGTCTTTCCATTAATGGAAACAACAGTTTCCAGGAAAAGACTCATGGTATTACTGAGCTTGTAAGCCAAAAAGCTTTTAGAAATAAAGGAGTCCAATGTTTTCATCTGAGGAAAGGAAGATTCCGACATTTTGCACCACAAGCCTAGATAATTTAAGGTACAGGAACATACCAGTATCTAGAGTTTATAGCTGTCATCCTGTTTCTTAGTTGCTTATATATTTATGTATTCATTGTCATCATCATACGGGACCCGCTATAGATCATTGAGATCTTAGCAACTGGGAGTTAGAGGTAGATGGATCAAGATGATCCTTGGCTACACAGTAAGTTCCAGGACGACCTGGGTTACATGATATCCTGTATCAAAAGAAAAAATAATCTGAAGTTATACACTTCAAATATGAAGAAAATCTTGCTGGATGGCATTTTTAATGAACTGCTTTTTCAGGAGCAAGGATGGGTTTACAGTGTTGTGCCTGAGTCATGTACTTTTTTCCTGCTCATTCGTGGTGCTCAGGTGATTGTGTGCCTAGGAAACAGAGTGAAGCTAATCTGTAGACACGTGTAACATGAGTTCCTTATTAATTTCATAGTTTAACAAATTGAGATAATTGATTTCAATTTTTGCTTCAAAGGGCCTTTGCTAATAAGATCACCAAGCATTTGTAGCAAGGAAGAACATGAACCAGCGAATGAATTAGAATACAGCTGGGACCAATATTTGTTTAATTAAAACAACTTCCAGTGGCTGCCGTTGGTGCTCAAGGACACCTTGGGTGCAGGTGCTGTTTCAGAATTTGTGACATTGTCTTCTGTTACCTTCTTTTATAGGATGTGAGACCTGAGGTCCAAAACAACCAAAGGAATTTATGGAGAGTCTGAAAGAGATCACTTCTATGCCCTGACTGCAGAACCGAGATTCATCCCCCTGCAACATCAAGACTTTAGGTACTAGCTTTTTGAACTTTATTAAGAAAGTACAGTGACAAATAGGTATGATTCATAATACTATAGTAACTAACAGGTATAATTCTAATTCATTCATAAAATAAAAAAGAATTTATGATTTTGCAAATAGTTTCTATGTATATAATATATATTAGTATTCTAAAAAACATGCATGCATTTTTGCATATTGCTTGCACAGGCAGAACAAGAAAAGCTTATGGCTTTAATTTAATAATGTTTTAAGCCATACTTCAAAGTACCCATGTGTTTAGTTTAACTGTCACAGAAACATAGTTCACTCTTATGAGAGTAAATAGCAAAGTAAAATAAAAATGTTTATCTTTATTCCAATTTCTCAGAACAAAAAGTCTTAATGTTATCCTTGACTTTTCTCCTTTCTTTCCATTCAACTTTTTGGCTAAAACTAGTGAAATCCCAGTTACTTTGTCTTTAGATGAGCTGATACCATTTCTCTCGCTTTCATCCACAGCACCAGCCTGGTCTAAGTGATGAGCATTTCCCCAGAGATCATACAGGTCTCTTACTTGCTCCTGCCTCTCTCCTTTCATCTGCAGGCTGTGGATTTTCAAGAGATCAGCCAGTGTGATGCTTTTCAAACCAAGCTAGGTCTTAGCAAATCTCTTCCAAATGTGTCAGTGAACAAAGACAGGGTAGACAAATAGGATTACATTAAAATGTAGATGCACAAACAATAATGAGGAAGCAAATATAAAGAATGGAAAAATATTTACAAATTGTATATAAGATGAGGGTTTAATATTCAAAATATACAAGGAACAAAACAACCTTATAACAAAGAAACAACTCAAAATGGATAGATATTAGAATACATATTTCCCAAAAGAAAATAAACTAATGGCTAGTATGTGTGTCAAAACATGTTCATCATAATAATTATTGAGGAGCTGCAAGTCAAAATTCCAGTGAGATACAACCTCACTTCCTAGAATGGCTCTTATGAAAAGGCAACATATACAAGTTCTGCCAAGGGTACAGGGGAAAAGCAACCCTGGCACATCGCTCGTTGAGATGTAAATTAGTTCAACCACTATGAAAAGCAATATAAAGCATCATCAAACACCTAAAAGTAGACTAATTACATAGTCCAGCTAACCCATCACCAGGTGGATATTAAAAGTAAAGAGAGTTGGTATGGCAAGGAGATATCCCATGTTTGTTGCAGTAAGACTTACAATAGCTAAAGTGTAGCCCAATGATCCATTGTGGGTGCATGAATAATAAAAACATGGTACACAGACCCAGTGGAATCCTATTCAGTCACAGAAAGAAGAAAATCTGGTCACTTGGACGACATGAAAGAATCCAGAGGACACCCGTGTTAAGTTAAACAAGTTGGACAGTGAAAGAAAATCACAATCTCATTCCTATGCAGAATCTAAAACTACTGATCTCATGGAGGGATACCAGGCCCTGGGGCTGGTGGCGAGATGCTGATCTCAGGGTTTGAAGATTTTAGTTTAGCTACAAGTGCAAATATACTCAGAAAACATGGTATTACCGTGGTGGCGACTAATATAAAGTATCTTACCATAAAACTGAGGTAATACACAGTAGAGCTAACCATTCTACAAGGTATACACGCTTCAAAACAACATACATACTCAATGAATACATAAAATTGTAGTGCCAATTAAAAGCCAAACAGCTCAACTAACAGGCGGTCATGGCAGTAGCCTTGCTCTTTGAAGGTTGAAGCAAGAAGATTGTAAGTTCCAGGCTAGCTTAAACTACATAGTGAAAGTCTGTGCCCAGCAAAACCACCAAAAGAGGAAGAAGAAGAAAAGGAGGAAGGTGAGGGGGAGGGGAAAGGGAAATGGAAGGTGAGGAGGTGGCATCAAACCTTTAAAAATTTCCCCTCCCCCAGTGGCCACTCATCTCTCCTAAATTCAAAACCTTGGGCTTCTGAGTGAGTACTGGGATTATAGTGTCTCATGCTGTACTTGGCTCTGTCCTCACTGTTGTCTAAGGCTCTCTGTTAGCTTCCTGCTTTTGAGTATTCAGAGGACCTGAGGGTTGTGCTCAAAGTGATAGGCCTTTCCTCTGAGGGAAGGCAGTCTTCCGTGAAACCGTGACAGCTGGTGCTGTCAACAAGGACTTTGCATTCTGACTTCTCTAAGAGTAGAGGAAGATTAACACACTTACCCCTGTCATCCGTGAAAGAGAGACCTGCCAGCCTCCTCTGCAGGCCATTCAGCAACTTCAGTCTGCTTAGTGTTCCCTTTACAAGACACTTAGAACTGAGTAATTCCTAAAGAAGGCGTTTTATCTTTTTTCCAGTTTTGGATGCTATGAGGTCCATAGTCAAGGGACCCTCAACTAGCAAAGGCCTCCTTGCTCTGTGACTCCAGGTAGAAGCAAAAGGCAAAGTTACAGTGAGCAAAACTGTGAGAAAAACTGAATTTCATTTTAAAGCAAACTCTCACAGGGTGGGTTTTAACATGCTCACTTTTGTCAAAAGCCATATTCTGTTGATTAAATACAGGGATTGGCTGGGGTTTGTATCACTGTTAGTTTTTGTATCTGTTCCTCTTTTTTTCACATTCACAATTTCCCCTCCCCCCCAGGTATTCCATGTCATCTAGTGAAAAATCTAAGACCCCAATTCTAAAGTGTGGACATGGGATCCTTGATGGCATCCAGCGCTCTGTCCTTTCCCATTTGTTGGTGGGTCTGAAAGTGAGGGACAGAGCAGGCACAGAAAATCCCATCTACTGGGATAGATGTTAAGATAACATCTTTTCCCCTTCAAGACTGTGAACTATAAGGATCCTATGAGCCTAGGAAGGCGAGAGTCTGTCTGTCTTTCCACAGGAAGGTGCCAACTCAAAGAAAAGCAAAGAGGGAAGAAGAGGGTAAGTGATGGCACGCTTATACTGCATGAGATTGTAGTTGAAGACTTAAGGTTGCTTCAGAATTTGCAGATCATGTGGCCATTCCATTATATCTCTCTAATTTTGCATTTGGTTTCTGCCACTTGCAACTCAAAGTCTTGACAACTAATAGGCCATAGGCTGCATCACTATTAGAAATTTTAAAAATACCTCATGTATAAACAATATTAGTTGATTTTGGAGACCTCTTATATATGGAAGAGTTCTGGATTATGGCTCTAGTGACCCTCTCATGGTTCTTTTGTGGCAACACTAAGCCAAAATCACTCTTGTGGCTTTTTTTCTGGCTTCCAGAGAAGCCATCTCTCTCTTTATGTCTGAGGGTATGCCAGGCAAGGAAGGAAAACAAACCAAAAACATAACAATAACACCCAAACCAAGACACGTCTTAGTCTATTTTGTCTACTACTCTAAAAACCCAGAGGACACTGGGAAATTTTTATTTGTCTAATGGTTCTTGAGTGTGACAAACGTGTGTCATTTGGAATAGAAGGGCAGGTGAAGCTATGTGACACAGAGAGGGTATCTGTTGTGGGATATTTGTACACTGTGTGAAGTTATATGTTTGTGATTGGTTTCATAAAGAGCTGAATGGCCAATAGCTAAGCAGGAGGTATAGGTGGGACTTCCAGGCAGAGAGAGGAAGTAGGAGGAGATAACTGAGGTGCAGAGGAAGTGCCAGCTAGATATGGAGGGAGTTGGACATGCAGAATGAAAGAAGGGTAAAAAGTCACATGGCAAAATATAGCTCATTATAAATGGGTTAATTTAAGTTATAAAAGCTAGTTAGGAACAAGTCTTAGATATAGGCTGAGCTTTCATAATTAATAGTAAGTCTTTGTGTTATGATTTGAAAGCTGGCTGGTAGGACAGAGAAAGACTCTAGAAGCCAGAGAAAAGGTATAGAGAGAGACTTTCCTCTCTTATCAAAGTCCCTCCTATGCTGACTAACCCATTCCCAATAATACATTCAGGAGGCAAGCAATCTCATGAGCTAATTCATCACCACTTAAAGGCCACCTACCAACACGATCACAGTGGAATTAAAATTTCAACAAGATCTGTAGAGAAAATACTCAGACCACAGCCGAGCAAAAGTGCTTCTGCCTTGGCTGACACTTACCCTCATTGCCTGTATCCAAGTTAGAGAGAAACAGTGGCCTTCATCTGCTTGTTCGTACTCAGAGGGCCTTCCGTCCTACTGACACACATACACAGGGCCAGTAGGTAAGAGAGCTTGGCTGTTAGTAAGCTAAAAACCCAGGCTTGTCCTGAGCTCCAGTTGACTCAAGGAATGTAGCAAATTCCTCAAGACAGTTGTTTGCAGGCAAAAGGAAGTGTTTCCTTTTACGTTGGCCATGGAGTCACAGACTCATGTTCAAAGCAGCATTTGCTCACCAGTCCTTTCTATGACATTTATGACCAAATCTGCCTTTCTCGGTAGAGCCATGCTGTTAAGCTTTTTTGAGATGAGATGCACAGTGACTGATTTCACAGTGCAAGGTGACAGAACCCCCTGAAAAGGAAACTTTGGAATCAGCTACAGAGGCAAGGAGGCTGAGCGGAGGATAGGGTATTCAGCTCCTTCTCTCCTGGGTTAGAAGTGTTTGTCACTCAACACTAGGCAAGCTATTGTCCTAAACTAAATCCAGTCCACCAACAGCCAAGGATGGTTTTTATGCTGTTGAAATGTTGAAAAAAAAAAGAGCCTCAAAATTTAATAACATTTCATAGTACACAAAAGCTGCACAAAATTCAGATTTCTGTGTTTATTAATAGTTTATTGGAGCACAACCATTCCCATTCATGTGGTTTTTAGAAGTTTTCATGGTACAATGACAGGTGTGTAATTGTGATAGAAACTATAGAACCAGCAACCAAAATATTACTTTTTCCTCTGTCTCTGTCTGTCTGTCTGTCTGTCTGTCTCTCTCTCTCTCTCTCTCTCACACACACACACACACACACACACACACACACATGCACGCACACCTGATGAATCCAAGATCTTCCTTTGGAGGCTACGGGCTGTGATGTTATCTTGTGTCACATATCAAAGAAGAATCTTGATATGTTGAAAGAACAACCAGCATTCTAAGCTTGATTGCGTGCCCAGCTCACTGTGTAACCCTCAAAAGTAACATTACTCCTACAGTGTATGCTTTCCCCTTACTCCCAGTCATGAAGGTAGCGACTTCATTCCAGCTTCTGTCGCCTTCTTGCAAAGACATGGGCTTAGTGCCCATTCACATGGCCACAGGTTAAAGCTAAGGAAAAGACCATTCGGTAGAGCCATCATTCTATAAAAGGACACAATGCTAACTTCTTAAGGCTTATATAAATATCTACTGACATAACTTGATTTTTCAATAATGCTTGTAACCACAAAAGAAAACTGAAGGAAGAAATAAAAGAAATGGCTAGCTGGAATCCAGTTTGTCAAAGGTTCTCTCATGATATACCTGGTTGTGGTGTCAGTCACGACAGATGTAGCAACACCATGTGGTCAGCAAGGCCCCTTGCTCTACCAGCCAAACTCCGCTTGGTTTTCTGAGTGGGTGGGGTTGATTCGGGTCATCTGGCTCGGGTCAGCCTTGACCATCTCCTGACTTGGCTAATGAAGAGCTAGCCAAAGCCAGGATTCTTGGCAGCCTGGATCCATACTGGAAAACCAAACTTGCACAGATGATACTTTTGCAAGAAATAGATTCTCTGCCTTGTGAGACTTAAAAATCACTGCTGACCCTAATCCTATTCAAAAAATCTTGTGAGAAAGGGAAACAGAGAGTGTGCCAAGCGATTGTTTCTAATGCCAGTTTTCCGAGGTTCCAAAACTTGAACTTCTGTGGGTTTAGCACCTAGTCATATTTTTCTGTGGCTGGGATACACAGCCTCAACAACAAGCTCAGGGAATCTTGCACATAAGAAAATCCCTAGGCATGTTTTTAACATTTTTAAATATTTTTTAACATTTTTCAAAAGGTTTAACCATGTTTTTTCCTTCCAATAACAAGAAGATTGTTTATGACTGAGGGAGAGGTTCTGGCTCCACTATCAATATGGTGTAAGAAAGTTCATCTATCTTAGTACACTGCTTCTGTCTCAGTTCACTTTTCCGTCAGAGTACACAGTGTCTTAACTGCTAGATGCACTCTGAAAACCAACCACACAGTTTACGTAGCCCAAATCCATAAACCTCAAACTTATCAAAGAAGCTATCCAGATTCTTGGATATCATTTAAAGTTCTTTTCCTCCATATGTTGAATATATATATATACATACATACATACATACATACATACATATATATATATACCACTTAAAACAAGCAGAGAAACAAGAGAAGCTTACAAATGAATTTTACAGTATTTCTTTCTGATGAAAGTGTTTAAGAATGTCAAGCACTTAATTGCAGGCACAACCTTTGAGACTACTGGTTCTGCACGATAGCCTCAGAATGTTATGCTTCCCACATATAAGAGGATGGGGCTGAGTGATCTCCAAGATGAGTGGGTTCAGGGCTTTCATGTCCCTGAGGAAGAATGGGAGGCCACAGAGGGCCGTAGCCTGCCTGTGTGAGCAGCCTACCGGCTGTAGGATGGAATTCAGAAGCTGCCTTTCTACATGCTAAGTCCTTGAGTCTAATGAGCAATTTCTTCTACCCCACTTCCATGGCAACACTTGGCTAGTAAATAATAAAATGTTTTTAAATAGATTTATTTATTTATTACGTGTGCAGTATTCTGCCTGCATGTATGCCTGCAGGCCAGAGGAGGGCACCAGATCTCATTACAGATGGTGTGAGCCACCATGCCGTTGTTGGGAATTGAACTCAGGACCTTTGAAAGAGCAGCCAGTGCTTTTAACTGCTGTTTTAAGAAGCACTGCCACTCAAGAGGTAGAGTAATACACTAATATATTGTCACAGGCACCTGGAATGTACTGGCATGCCTGTACTTCCTGCCAGGAAATGTTATGCAATTAGTTTCCTCAGCAAATGGGGCTCCCTGGGAGCAATTTTATTTTCTTGTCAACCTCTTTGAGCGTTTGGAAAGGTTATCAACATGATGTGAGCATTGATTTTTTTTTCTGAAAAGTTGAGAGAAAAAGAAGCAGACGGGACATGGCCAGGGCTATCTTCAAAAGAAGGGAGAATAGCGCATAATGAGAACAAAGAGGAGTAGGAGACAGAGTGAGAGTCTAGTGAGCTGGGGAAAGGGGAAATCCTTGCTTCTATAAAGAGGACAAATGGATATTGGGGAGGAGGGAAGCCTGGCGAGTGTGGACTTTGAAATGTATAACAAGTACATTTCAATAGGGGCTGGAGGAGCCTGGAGGGTGGCCTGGGTTTTTATACACAACCACAGGTATATGTCAATGAAGCCATGTTTCTTCTGTCAGAGGTAAGGGAAATGACCCTTTTGGCAGCTAGGAACCAGTTTCACAAGTTCCTGCGGAATTTTGGCTTTATCTAAGTGCCAGAAAGCCTTCTATAGTCCAGCTAAGGCTTATGTCTGGCTGGGTATTTGAACTGCCGGTGAGACCTAACAGCTCCCGGTTCAGAAACAATCTTAGGATTAGAGGTAGTGGGACTGGTAAAAATGGAGGAATTAATAGAGGAATTTGATATACATTTCACATAAAAAGCAGGAAAGTTTTCTTATGGAACGGATGTAATGAGTGGGGAAAAGAGCATTTATAGATGATTTATAATTTCCTGTTTAACCCTGTGATTTGGAGGGGTGTTTATTAGGTAAAGGGAAATTAGTGTCCTTTGTGTACATATTTTTGAAATGCCAGTTAATGAACTGTCCTCATAATTTTGCTAAACACTTCATAAATTAGTTCCTAATAATTTCTACAGTGTGAAAAACTTAGAGCTCCGTGAGAATTCTTCTACCAACTTGTAGTGAGATACACACCTCCTTATGTGTACTTCCCCTCCTTCAACCATCAACTCGGAATACTATGTGCTCCTGATCTCACATAGCTGAGTAGTGCAGATGCTCTCTATCATCATTCCTGAACTACCAAATGGCTCCCCTTCCCACAAGTCCTGTGCTTTATACCGTCAGCCCTGGATGAAAGACCAAGCTACTGCAGCCACGACACTTTTCTTTTCTGGGAATGATGATTTCTCCTTTAACACTGATATTCCAGTGGTCTGGAAACACACTGCAACTCAAATCTGTTGCAAATGTTTAAGACTCTTTCATTCACTTCTTCCTTGTGTGATCATACCCTGTGCTGACAAAGGTAGAATGGATGCTTGGTTAGCATTGCTCCTTGGAAATACAGCATGATTCAAGCTCAGCTGTGGTACTGACGGTCTCGTGTTGGTATAACTAAAAAGTCTGAGGAAAAGGCTTACGGCAAAATATATAGAGGCTAAGTACCAGAAAGTATGTAGAACATAGACATTTTGTCTTGAGAGTCTTTATGTAAATATGATAAGAAAGGGCAAGACAAAATAGGACAATGCTGCCCTAGAATGAACTCAGAAGTGAAATCACATTCCTCAAGAAGAGAACCGTGTAACTTGGTAGAGTCTCCTTAGGTTCTGTTAGACAATCTTTCAAGCATCACACTGATTTCTGTGTGCACACTTTCTTTACACACTCGAGTGTATGATGGGCCACAGTCAGAAACGACACCCTTTCACATATATGTAGCCATTGTAAATAACGATTTAGAGCTCTGTTTACCAAGGCTGTGATAGGAGATGGAAGAAAATATGCTTTGGGACACTAGGATGGGACCCCCCACATTCATCTCTTTTGTTTGTTTTGCCTCAGTCTGGTTTCTCTAAATGAATATGAATTGTTGTCTAAGGTTTTATGGTCCTTCCTCATAGAAGTTAATTCCACATTGTTTTGTATGTGATTCCCAACAATATTTACAAAATTCCCAGCCACAGTAAGTTCTGCTTTGGATAGACTGGCCTGTGTATTGGGTCTGGGTTATGAGAGGACAATGTCCGTAAAAGAACCTCCTGGGAAAAATAATTCATGACAACTTTCTCAACAGTCTTATCTCAGTTTTTCTCAACTCCTTTTCTTTCCCACATCCATTTAGATTTAGGAGGCCAGAGGTAAGCAAGTGATTCAAGTTGCCTGTGTAAGTGAGTCTTTGGGTTGACTTTCTTCATATCCCATAGCTACAGATGTTCACTGTATTGGCGTTCAATGCTCTTATTTTAGTCTCGAAGAAAAATATTAGATGAAGCTTCAGTATTTCATATGATCAGTCATAAGATAGATGTTAACCCCTTCCTTCCTTCCTTCCTTCCTTCCTTCCTTCCTTCCTTCCTTCCTTCCTTCCTTCCTTCCTTCCTTCCTTCCTTCCTTCTTTCACTCTCAGCACTAGAAATTGAGCTCAAGGTTTCAACCATGCTAGGAAAGCATTAGGTTGCAGAGTTTCACGCCCATATCTCCTTTTTATTTTTTATTTGATACAAGGTATCACTTAGTTGCTCTGACTGGCCTTGAGTTCATTATATATCCTGGGAAATCTTGAACTTCCAATTTTCCAACTTCAGCCTCCCAGGTACCTGTGATTATAGGCTTGCAATCCTAGACCCATCTTATTTTTTAAAAATTCTTAAGTTAAGCCTGTAATGAAACATAAAAGTAATAGCTGCATTGTAGGGCTTTCATAATTGAGGGTTGTGTATTGAACAGCAGTCACTGGCATCTAAATACTATCATCAAGAAGTCTGTGATTAAACTTGGTGCCTAACACTCACCATTAAGTGGATGATAAGGAGTGGTTTTGTCTTTTGTGTATACTGAGTATTGGCTGTCCACATGGCATAACTTTCAAGGATGCTTTATGATAATACATTGAATGCTATAAATTGTTTTGTTTGGGAGGATAAATTCCTCTTCTAAGCCAAGACAGAGTAGCTTGTTTCAGATTCACAGCATCACTGCCACCACCAACTATTACCATCTATCTATCTATCTATCTATCTATCTATCTATCTATCTATCTATCTATCTATCTGTCTATCATTTGTCTGTCTGCCTGCCTATCTATCTATCTATCTATTTTTCTATCTCCTCTAATTTCTAGGTTTTTAAAGGGTCTAAGATTTCTTTAAGAAGTCAAGATTGTACAGGAAAAATGAATGAAGTGAGGTGATTTTGATAATGGCCTCTGTTTTTTGCCTTTGAGGAACTTGTTATGCTTCAGTCCCTGGTGACAATTTTTGGAGCAGGGACAGATACAGAGTGAAATAAATGTCCAGTGATTTGAGGCCATCCAATTGAGCTGGACTGCCAAAGTGACTGAATCTTAAATGGCAATAACCCAAATTTCATGTTCCCACATAGAAATGCCTGTATTGAAACTCAGAAAACACAGTTCTGAATGGAAAAAAAAAAGTGCAATGAGATTCCTATGAGTAGGAAGAACATGGTCACAGAATGATAGATGGTAACAGAGGAAATAAAAATAGTACATATTTGGTAAATTTTAACATACATTGATGATTTATCAATCATAAAGACAGCATTATCTTGTGACTTTAACAATATATATAGGAAGCTATAATAATGATAGACATTGTTGCAAACTAGTTACATTATTTATTATAATGTAACAGAATAGGATGTAGCTCAGTGGTAGTCTGTACCCTAAAATAAGCTAGTTCTTGGGAGGAGCTCCAAGGGCAGATACAAAGTAAAACAAAAGAAAGTGTAATTAAAGTAAACTGTAACAAGTCAAAGAGGCAAAGTATAATCCTTGGGTAATGACTCAGATTTACAGCAGAGACCTAATTAACAGGGCAGTAAGTAGAACAAAGAGAATAATAAAACATTGGCAATGATTAACATTTTTAAATCAGTAAGAAGAGATTAAAAAGAATAGAAGTGGCAGAAATAAAAGAAATCTTGAGAAGTAGATGTAAAATTTAAAAATTCAGTAATTACATTAACTATAAATGGATTAAATTATCCAAAAGAGAATGAAAATAAACTGAAAGAAAAAGATCATGCCTTCAAAACATTAGCCAAAAGTAAGCTGATATAGTTATAGTATCAGATAAGACTTAAAAATGCCGCAAGTATTGCTAGCTATAAACAGTAAGTTTTAATAATAGTAAAAGATTAATTAATCATAAGAATAAAAATCTACATTCATCTATTTTAATAGTGTCAAAATACATATAACCCAAACACCAAATTGCCAAAACTGAAAGGATAAAGACTAAAATAAACAATCACTCTGGACATTAACTTATTATTTTCACAGCTGATTAAATTAGCATACAAAAACCTTAGGAAGAGTAACTCCAAAGAGCAAAGCTGTCCACCATGGGCTTAAGGTGTAAGAAGGAAAGAGACTATGTTAAAGACAAAATAATGGGACAGGACAACAGTTCCAGTCACTTCAAACTTATAATGATGGCACATCCCAAGAAATTCGAGGATGCAGGGTCTAAGAGAGGGAGTTGCAGTGAATCTACTCAGGGTTCTCTTTGAAAGTCAGAGACTTAATGGAATGGAGCAAGATGTGATTAAAGTTTATCAGGAAGACATCTGGGGGAGGGTCATACAATATTTTAAGTATTTTTTTGTATTTTCCTTTTCCCTCAGTTCTTTTCTTATTTTTAAAATATAGTTTTTGTTTATGTGGTGTTAAAAATGAAAATTGGATGCTGGCACTCTGTATCCTTAAAACATCTACTAAGTTGAATTCTAGTGTTAAATATTCACTATTGGTTGCTTTCATCATGCTGACTTTTGGTAGTCAGAGCTCAGACCCCTTCATATTGCCCTCTTCTTTTTAAAGCTCTCATAGTGCATGAAAAGGCCAGACTTTTCAGGACTGTGAGTTTTCAGGTTTGTGGTGATAAAGACAACCACCAGTGAATGTTTTCACATGACCTTCCAGCTGGCCCTGAAACTTCAGAACGTGACTGCTGGACAGCCATTTTCAAGGAGATGGAAGTTTTTCAGAGATGAATGACTTTCCTAAGCTTGAAGCTACTTAAAGCTTAAGGGTCTGGACCCAAAGAGGAAGAAGGTTAGGTTTGGAGTCAAGATGGAAACAGATATGGTGAGAGCAACCTCCTCTAACCCCAAGATGGCTTCACTAGGGAGAAAGCATGATAAGACAACCTTGTGCGAACGTCTCAGGGAAGTTGTGACTATTCTTGCAGAAGTGTCAGCAGCAGGACACTGCTCCTTTGGATTTTATTTATACCTTTTGGCCTGGGACATGGGTTTCAAATGGACTCTTTTTTATACTGGTTTAATTAAAATAAACAATATTTGCTAAAGAATTAGGAAGATGTTATAACCCAACTAACAAACTATACTCAATTAAAATTTGCAGAATACAGCAGACACCAGCACACTTATGATAAACACTAAGACAGAACACAACCTGTGCCCTGGTTCAAATTTCTGTTGCTGCGATAAAACATCTCAACAAAAAAAAAAGCAGCTTATAGGAGGAAAGTGTTTATTCTCATAGAGTTCCAGGTTACAGGAGGGAAGTGTTTATTCTCGTAGAGTTCCAGGTTACAGGCTGTGTGGTCACAGAACATCCATAGACAAGAACAGAGAGGGACAAGCGCCCATGGGGCCTGACTCCTTGCTGTCATCTAGGTTTGTCCTGACTAATGAAAGGCACTGCTTACAGTGAGTTCTCTAGCACCAATTACCAATCAAATCAGTCTCTCATAAACTTGACCACAGGCCAATTTGATCCAAACAATTCTTCAATTGAAATTCTTTCCCCAGTTGATTCCAGGTCGTGATAAGTTAACACAAACTTTGAAAATTTCAGGAAATTTCAAAGAACTGACATTGAATACGCTTATAACAAAAGTAGGAATTAAATTAGGAGTTGATTTCACAAAGGCAACCAGAAAAAAAAATCCCAAATGTTTGTAAATCGGTCAACATATTTAAAATCGTTATTATTTTCGTGTATGTGTGTGCATGATGTCTGTGTGTGGGTACAGGTGCACATAGGCCTTGGACACATGCAAAAGCCAGAGGACAACTTTCAGAGTCAGCTTTCTCCTTTCACTGGGGGTTCCAGGAAGCAAACTCACGTTGCCAGACTTGTGCAGAAAACATAGTCCTCCAATGAGCCAACTTCCAGTCTGGGCAACACACTTTCAATAATCAAATAAGCTCAAGAAGAAATGGTTTGGAGGCGAGAGACACAGATGGACATTATGATTGTATGATAGGTGTAAATATATAGAAGTAGCACATTGGGTTCTAGTGATTTGAAAATATGTGCTAATAACTATGAATAAAAACAAAAAACAACCCTAAAAATTAATATGGAAGAAAATTTCAGAGGAAAACAGAAAACATTTTGAGTTGAATAACAACAGTTCATTCCTAGAGGAGAAATATAAATGAAAGGTTAGGCTGTCTTTGCTCTTTGGGAAGGAAAAAAATGTAGTCCGAATTAAATAGTCCTGGGCATGTACCCACATGCACACACATGTGTACATATACCACCCATGCATGTGCACCCACAAAAACACATCCAAAGAAATAAATAGGAAGTGCCTAGATGTCATTCATTGTTGTGATCCTAGCAATAAATTACTGGACAAGCAGCCACAGTGTACTGTGGAACTTTAAAATTTAGTAGCAGGGAAGGCTCGCCTAAACACTGCAGAGTCGACCGGAATCTGGGTGACATCTCATTTTATCCCCAGAATGATAGAACGACTTGAAGAGGAGTAATAAGTCTTTAAGTGGTGCTAAAGTCACCCTGGAGAAATCCTGCTGAATTTACCGCGGCAGAACGCTCCAATGTCTTAGACACGGCAATAAAAATGTCACAACAGGGAATCAAAGAATAAACAAATAATAATGAGAGCAACTCTAACTTATACAGTAATATGAAAGTCACAGCATTTGTCTTTAGAGAGACATTCAGATTTATTCTGGGGCTTTATACAGGCACTCCCTTCGGGTAGCCTTTGCATAGAGAAATGTCATCTAGCATATTGAGAGTTCTAAATATGTCTGGGCAACGGTCTGCAAGGTGAACATGCCCAAAACAAGGAGATGTCACCCAAATAAATCCTGCAGAAGTGATGCTCAGATACTCGAACAACGGGTGTTCTGGGAACCAACTCCTACCAGATGCCCCCAGATGAGTAGAATGGCAGCAAGGTGATTCTTTTCTCAGCCCTACAGGCTCAGGTACCAGGTATTTGGGAAGAAGGAGCTAAACCAGCCATGGGGGCAGACTTAGGGATGTGAGGCAAAATAATATTTGCCACCTGGAACGGGAAGAATTTCATCACATTTTAGGTTTGGCCAGGATGCCGAGTCTCAGTTAGGGTTCTGGGAGATACAATGATCAACTGTCTTCGGATGTCTTTCTTAGAGAAATATCATATTTTCTTTAAAATTAAAAAAGTACTAAGTGAAACTGAGTTATATTTTCATGGAAGTAGGCATGAAAACGTGTACGTGCCCATCACCCGCAACCCTCCTTCTTCTCCCTTCCCTGCTCCGCAAATGTTAGTTTCCCTAGTCAATTCAGCCATACATTCATGTCATCAGAACACACATGATTTATATCTAAACTGAACACAGCTAGACATGATCCTAGTAAGTGAATTAAGTCAGTGTTGCAAAGATATTTATATTTTCTAAAAAACCCTTACTTTACTGTAGAATGTATCTTTCTAAATGAACTTTCATTATCTAAAAAAACTCAAACCATTTTTTTTGTGTGTGTGGTGCAAACAACCTCATCTAAGTATGAGTTTTGAAGTACCAGGGCTTCTTAAACTAGAATAAGACTGTTTGCTAGGCTGTGGCAATCCTGCAAGCAAGCTGTTTTGCCTTTTGTGTGTGTGTTGATTTCCAGACATCCCAATCAGATTGCCTTCAAAACCAGTGAGGAAGGAACACACAAACCACATGATTTCAGCATGTGTACATGCACTGTGGGACTCCAGAAACGCTCTCTATCTCGGAGACACGCTCGAAGCTCCGAGCAGGATGTGGCAACCATTCATCTACCCACAACCTCTGCAGTTCCAACCAGAGTGCAAGTTGGCAAACCTCTGTGCCATCTCCTCCCCTGGCCCCTCCTCCTTGCAACTTTCCTGCTTCCTGTTCTGAACTATGGTTTGCACCTGAGTTCTACAGGTTTGCCTTCTGATTTCCACTGTGAACTAAAGGTGGAAGGGACTTGGCTCGAGCATGCACTGGGTAGGGGCAGGGAGTGGTGTGCCTGGGTTGTATTTCTCCTTGTGCTGCCCTAAGGGAGGTTGCCTGGGGCTGACGGAGGTTTACAGAGACAGTACATTCTACAGAACACTCCCTCCGGGGGTTGGGTTGATTGTCCCTGTCCTATGCCCTGTCAGGCATAAGCCGCTGGTCCTAGAACTTGACAGCTGCTCACCAGTTAGTAAAGTCTGTCATTTTGATACTTTATCCAAATCCTTGTTGAATTGTCTTGTCCTTTAAGGCACCTGCTCTATGGGACATTTCTATTTCTTCAGCATAGCGGCAACGTGAGCTCCCACTTCTCTGGAGCTTGCTATCTTAGTGGAGAATGGAGACTTGTCTTTTTTTTTTTTTCTCCCTCCTGATGGGTTAAATTTCATTGCAAGGGTAATAGATGGGAATTTTTGTTTTGAGGGAAGTGCTAATATTTTATTTAAGGCAAACTGAGTTCTGGTTCAGGAAGTGATTCTGTAAAAACATACATTCATCTTAGCCTTTTCATCGTTTTTATCACATGGATAAGAAGATGGTATCTAAATGCCTGTGCTCCTCAGTTTAAAATTAAAAATAAACTTTGGGGTCTGTATTTTCTTTCTTTCTTTAAGATGTTTCCAGAAATGTTAGCCTTGATAAAACTGTCTGATCAGGGAAGCGTGTCGTATTCCTATCCTTGTCCTTTGTATCCCCCACCCCCATGCTCGTTCAGTTTTATTCTCAAGCTACTCTCCCCCATCCCTCTGCTTCTCTTTCGATACCCCATCTGTGAGATGGCTTCTTAAGGTCTTATTTTCCTGGGACATGCTTGGAGTGTGGGCTGACAAAAATCCAACGCCCAGCAAGAGAGCTTCATATTTATGAGAGCCACTGATCTCTAGAAGTTTCACTGTGATTGACAGTCTGAGGAAGCTAAGTTTGGGCATAGGATTCATCTTGTTGTCCCTTTTCTTGTTCCAGATCTTGTTCCCTGGGAAGTAACGTAGTTAGTTTCAGCACAGCTCAAAGCTTGCGGAATCACTCCTGGGGCAAGAATGTCTACAGTGTTTGATTTAAGGGAAACATTGGACAAGAAAGTGCCCAGATCTGCATGGTCTCCTGCAGGGACAACCTTTGAGGGGAGGCTATGTTCTCCCTGGTTCTCTTTTATAGTTGGCAGCAGAAACTTTTTGGCCTCTTAGCTCTTCAAAAGGGCAAGTCACACTCTGCTGCAAACCACCCAGACTGATGATTCCACAAACAAATTATGAAATAAGCAGGGAAGAAAGAGTTGCTACCATGCATTTCTTAAAGGATAGTTTGTAAAACCTTTCATTTCTGTCTTCCATGCACCTCTGCTTTACTGATTTTTTTGTTTTGTTTTTTTCTACTGAAAATTTTGTTATTGGAAAAAATAATTAAGTTGCTCATACTCCTTGGTGGACAACAAAGTGTTCCTTTTCAAACAACTGTGATGTGAAAATTCCTTAGCCTGATGCCAGACACCAACACACATATTGCTGCCTTGCAACCACCATCATTATGCATTATGTTTTTATTTTTTTTGTTTTTGTTTTTGTTTTTGTTTTGTTTTGTTTTGAGTTCCTCCTCTCTGCCCCAATTCAAGCCACTTTCTCTGAACTCCTTCCCGGACCTGTATTGCGGGATCTTGTTCCATGATTTGTTCTGAAACCCATTCGCTTGACTTTGCCCTTGTAAATTCTCCTAGGATGAGACTCTTGCCTCCATACTTCAAGATGTTATGGGGAAGAAATATACCCTGGGTACCAGAGCCTCTGTGATGGACATGCCTAGTCTGGGACAGATTTGTTGTTGTTGTTCCAGGCTTGACTGAATCATACTCTCATACAGGTGAGGACAGATCTGATGTCAGTCAACGATACCCTGTCAGCTCATATTCGTGGGGTATTATTCAAAGCTTATTTTAATTTAGTTGTATAGTGCACTCATACAAGCTATTTTTCCAAGTCCCAAACATAAGAACTCCAAAAACTGCCTTAATTTTTTCTGATCTAGCTATGGTTTTTCTTAGGCTCCCTTTCACAGTCTTTCTGCCCAGCAGATCACAACACATTTTGTAAGAGCATGAAGAAGACAGAACTTAAAAAGGAAATTTCATAAAACAAAACAAAAAAATCACAACATGATGGTAAATGTTCTTTGCATAGTTCATGTATAACAGTGTATATGTCATAAACACATACATGCGGTTTCACTTGTATTTGCCTGTGTTTTAATGAACCTTAATCTAGTCTCTATATTGCCTCTCAATTTTCTATGACTCATCAAACTTTTTCCTTTTTCTTCAATTTACATTTTTAATGTTTCCCCCTAAATCAAGAATGAATTTCAATGCTTATTTATGAATTTGCTTCAAAATACTCACATTTTACTTCCAGCACACACACACACACACACGTGAGGTCTGCCTGCCTCTGAGTCCTGGGATTAAAGGCGTGCACCACCCTACCGCCCAGCTCCAACTTTCATACTTTTTAAACGTTACTTTTTCCCTTTGAAGTTGAGAGAATTTATAAAACAACTGCTTCTTAGAAATGTTAAATGTAGTGTTTTTGTTTTATTCATCAGCTTTGTATCTATTGCCAAAACATTTCTATCACGGCCAGAAAGGGAAAGAGGAGACATATTATCCACATAAAATCAGTTTTCTGCACTCTTTCACCCTTGGTAAGCACTAATCTAATGTTTCTCTCTTTGGATTTACCTATTCAGGACCTAGCATATAACCAAGAAACAAATGAAGTTATAATTTAGCATAAAATTTTTGAATATCATCTATGTTCTAGACTACATCATTACTTCATCTAATTCACTCTTTTTTATAGTTGAATACTATTTCATTATATAACTTTGCATGGTTTGTTTTCTCATTCATTGAAATGCATTTGGGTTGCTTTAAACCTTTGCATAGTATTATAGTAGTATTATAGACACTTTTTTTTATAATGTATCTATTACCAATGTAGAGAAATACATAGTTAATGGTGGAATCTCTTGATCACAGGAAAACCTTAGGCTTAAAGTTTTTAAATGATATCAAACTGTTTTATGAAGTTTACATGCCTACCTCCAGAGAGAGAAAGTTCTGCCTTCTATGCTGCCTTGCAGACAGCTACTATGGCCAGTCTTTGGCCATTATTGTCTGACTTTTGTATTACAATAATGTGTATTGATTCTCTTGTTACTATTGCCTAATGTCTGACAAAAAGCAACTTAAGGAAAGAGGATTTATTTTGGTTCAGGTTTCAGGAGAGATAGCTCATTATGGTCAGAAGGCATGGAGGCAGAACCAACTCCGCTGTGGTCACAGGAGACTTGCTTGTCAAATCTTGGTGGATCAGAGCAGAGAAAGGAAATGCCAGGACTCAGCAGCTCGCTTCTCCCACCCCCTTTATTCAATGTTAATCATATTCAGGGAGTGGCTCTCCTCCACAGCTAATCTTTCTGAAAAAAAAATTTTTAAAGACATACCCAAAGGTATGCCTCATGAATGACCTCAGTGTTTCTGAACCTAATAAAGTTAACAATTGAAGCTAACCGCCATAATAAACATCCTTGTAAATAAGGGGTGACTCACTGTGGTTTCATTCACAGTACTCTAATGAGTTAGGATGCCGAACAATTTCTGTTGCTTATTGGCCACTTTTGTATAAGTTTTGGAGGAATTCCCATTTTGATCATTCAGCCATTTAAAATTTACTCTTTCCACATCCAGTGGTGGTGGAGAACATCAAGGAAACGGTTTTCCGAGCTTGAGTAGAACCCACAGTAACTGTGTCAGCATGCACGAGAACAGCCTAAGCTCAAGCCAGATACAATCCTGGCATGGTTGGGGGTTGTCACCATGAAGTCTATCGCTAGCTGAGGAGACATTGCATTTGGTAGCTTTTGTGAGGAGAGTCAGATTTCTTAATAATGTGACCTTTCCTAAGTCAGTCACTCTGCAGGACCAGCCCTCACACCCAAGACTAGTTGAGCAACACAGACTGGACTCGAGAGAAGAATGAAGAACAAGACTGAAAGTTGGCTTGGAAGGAATGGGAAGGTGAAAAGAATAATTGTGGGATATGTTTGGGGAGGGGAGGTGAATATGTTCCAAATACACTGTATGAAATACTCAAAGGATTAATGTAAATAATAAAAGATTGACTATTTAGTACCAAGTGGTCGGCTTTGAAGTCATATACATACAAGTAATAGTATACAGAGATCATATTTATAGATTTGTGTATATATGCATATGAGTATACATGTAACAAAATTACAGCAAATGGGGGGCAAGAGACCACGAACTTGAGAGAGAGGAGAGAGAGAGAGAGAGAGAGAGAGAGAGAGAGAGAGAGCAAGAGCAAAGGGGGAGACACCTTACATAAGATTGGCCGGAAGAAGGAAAGGAAAAGGAAAAAGTGATGTAATTATATTTTAATCTCAAAAAAATTTTCCAAGGCTAACTTTTTGAAACCAAAATTTTGCCAGTCAGTTGCATACCACGCATCCAGCAAATGTGATATAAACCCTGGACCTGAGTACATTCAGCCTTTTAAACATGTCACAAACACTAAGACTTCATCAAGAGGTGGCTACTTCTGTTTTGCCTGGTGGTTTTCTAACATGGTGAGTCAATGTAGTCATGTAGCCTGTAGAGAAACTGGAGTGTAACCAGAGTACACATTCACAGAACCCTGCTGGATGCCCAAAAAAATCAAAGTCTTCCCTGTACGTTTCATAAAATTTTTTAGGGAAAATCTGTTTGTGATCACTGCTAATTATCACGCTGACTGGACAGGTAAGAGTGAAATGGTGCAGCTTACTATCAAAGTGCTCTCTGAAGAATTCAATATGACAAAACAATGCCAATGAACTATGAAATGAGGGTATAATCTGCTAGAAAATAGTTTTGTCTATGAATATATTAAAACCAATTTCTTAAAACATAGCAGGTCAGTTGTGAAGATTGGTCTGCTTGTGGTTTGTGGGACCCCTAATGTTGGGAACAGGGCTGTCTTTGACTCTTTTATAGGCCTTTGGAACCCTACTCCTTGAATTGGGTGGCCTTGCCCAGCCTTAATACATGGGGAGGGGCTTAGTCTTACTGCAATTTGATAGGCAGTGTTTTGTTGATACTCATGGGAGACCTGCCCTTTCCTCTACAGAAAGAGAGGAGGAGTGGTTTGGGGGGTGAGACCAGAGGGGGAATGGGGGGAGGAACTGGGAGGAAAGGAGAGCAGCGAAACTACAGATGGAATGTAGTAAAAGAATAAAATAAAAGAAAAAAATCACAAGTCTTTTTAGAAGCACTGCATTTAGAGAAAATAACATATTTATGGAAATTTACAAAGCACTATATTTATTCATATACTAATTAACTAAAAACTAAAGAATAAAGGTACTCAAGTATAATCCATTACGATTGTGTGAACATATACCTCACTATGCCTGGGGTTTTGAAGTAGCATTTCTTAGTGTGTGTCACCTGGTTAAACTTTTTTTTAATCACTAACAGGTTACCTCCTAGTAATGGTTTCATTAGAACTCCTGAGATTGGCCCAGTGACTCTTAAACTTATCCTAACTTAAATTCTTCTGCTTAAAATCATAGAGGGTGAAGGTCTTTGGGTTCTTCATACCCATTGAACCCAGTCCCTCACAGCTCACTAATTCTGATAGTTCCCAATCTAACTTCATCCAGGACAACTGGGTGGTTCTCCAAAAATTTAGTTAAAATAACAGCCTATCACAGAAACATGGCCTCTTCATCCCTGAACACAGTCCCTGAAGTTTCTGACACACACTGAGGCATCTACAGATGTACTCTGTTACAGTTTGGATTTTGTTTTAAGTGTGTCCCTTAAAGGTCATATGATGGATAAAAATTTGATTTCCACTGTTGTGTGTTGGGACGAGGTAAATTCTTGAAGTGGCAGATGTCACTGGGGATACTTCTCTTGCAAAGGATTAACACAGTTCTTGTGGAACTTTGGCTAGGTTTTATGAGAACAGATGTTCTTATATAGAACCGTTTCCTGTTTCACTTATGTGATAACTTCCTTTAATACACTTTCATCATGATGCTATGTGCCATCCTGTGATGTGGCCAGAAGGTTGTCACCAGAGATCAAATTAATGGAGTTGTCCATTGGACCTTTTCTGCAAGAAGCCCAGTACCAGCTGTTTTATTATAGCAATATAAAATGGACCAAGATGTTGACTGAATAAAGGAAATGATATATTTGTTAGTACAGCTTCACTTCCTGTCTTGGTATAGCTGTTTATCCTTCCATAAACATCCATGGCTGTTCAAAGTTTGCTGATCTTTCAATACTCACTTTCTATTACAGACATTCATCTGAGCTATACTCTTATTGATTGATAGCTACAGGCCAAGCAATCAAAATAGATGAGATAGTAGATGAAATACGAGCCTTGTCCAAACTAAGCTTCCAGAACAGTGTCTTGGAGCAACAGTAAGCAAGTGAATAGATATGTTACTATCTGACCATATGCTTAGGGAATTCAGCTTTAGCCTTGGAGAGGGCCGCACGGTGACTTCACACAGCACTCCTCCGTACTTCTCATGAGTGTGTCATGTGTCATTTATCCCATTTTGGAAGCAATGTCTCTTCCATTTCTAGAGTTCAAGATTTACTTTGGGAGGGTAGCTGCCTAGATGTCCATCAGCAGATGAATAATAGAAAATGTGGTACATACACAAAATAGAGTATATTCAGCAATAAAGAAAAATGATATTACAAAACTTACAGGAAAGTGGGTGGAAAATAGAAAGTGGAAAACATTACATTGATTGAAGTAATCCAAGCTCAGAAAAAATAAACACCGTATCCCTATATCCTTTTTCATAAGCCGATCTTAGCCTTTAACTGTTAAATATGTGTCTCTAAGTGAAAGTAAATCTGGGTAAAGCCTCAGTAACTCAAAAAGGGTCCTTGTGAGAAATAATGCTTTTAGAGACAGGCAGTGGGGCAGACAATAAAGCAGAGGCGGGAAAACTCTCGGGGCTTCAGTAGGGCAAGGAGAGACTTAAGAGACAGAAGGGGATCGGTGAGAGAGGGAGACAGATAAGCATAAAGACATATGTACAAAAATCCCATGTGGAAACTTGCTGTGTTATAAGCCATTAACAGACATGCACGCACACACACACACACACACACACACACACACACACACACACACACACAGAGAGAGAGAGAGAGAGGGGGGGGGTATGTTCTTGTAAAAAATAATAACACATATTTAGTAAGTCAGAAAATGGCTAATTCTTGAGGTTCTGTAGGAATGAAGAACTTTTAGAGATTACCTGTGTTTGTGGTTGGATATAGAGCACCGGGCTAGCCTCCTTTGACCAAGTTTGCAGTGAAACTCATTTGCCAATCTATAACCAGGAGTGATCTCATTAGGAGCTAAAACATGTCAAAGTCATGCCCAATAACTAGCACTGTTTTATACTAATTAGGGATTAGAAATCAGCTATAATTTTGTCTAACAGAATGGGGAGCCACACCTTCCAGAAGACAAAGGAAAAATGAGAATTGTTTGACACCCCTAATTTCAGGAGGATTGGAAGGAACACTCCATGTTCTTGTATTCATTTTATGTCATTTAATGCAGATTAAGTTCAGAAACATTTCTAGGGAGATGTTGTCATCCAGACGGTTACATTTATAAGTGTGTCCCATACCCCTAGTATTCTTAATGGCATCGGGTTTAACCCACCCAATTCTCCAAGTCTCAGAACTCATTTATGGATTAAGAGTAAATCTGCATAAAGACGGAGAAAAGAAGAGGCAAGGAAGAAGAGGGTGAAATAATTTTGACCCTGGAATTCTTTTCTAAGCGATGAATGGGACGAGATTCCAAATCTCTTTTTAGCAGAAAAAGACTTAGGAGAGATGCTTGGGCAGGTACACAGACTTTATGGGTGGAGACAGTTCCCTGTGTGTTGCCCCTTGTTTGGTCCACACAAATTTGTTTCTGAAGGGTCTTCTGGAGGCATTCTTTCAGTAGTCCTAGGAGACAGTGTAAGATCTTCAGACTATTTTAGGCAGAACTGACAACGGGTCACACATGGTCCAGGTTATCCTACTGCATCAGGCTGACCTGTGGTCCAGGTTATCCTACTGCATCAGGCTGACCTGTTGCTACCATCCCCTGGATGTTTGCATGGTTACTGTACTTTCTACCAGAGAGAGACTGCTCTGTGAGTCCACTGGCTTAGTCAAGGGCTCTAGATAGATTAGTGTACAGAATATTCCAGACAAGTGAATCTTCTGTGAAGAATATTTTTCTGGCCACAACTACTGTTACTGTAGGTGATCAGATAAGCAACTGCTTAGAATGGTTCATCTAGAGAAATTGAGGCTAGGGGCAACTGGCCTTTTTCAAGCCAAATATTACTGTCAACAGAAATAGTCTCTTTCTCTGCAAAGTAAGTTAGACAATGCTCTGGAGAGCATACTATTTGAGGGGTTTACTTACTAGTGCCATAAGCAATAAGAGAAGGAAAGTACACAGAAAAAGAGGAAGGTCAAGGGCAATCTCCAGGAACACCCTCCAGCTCACACTTGTAGATTGCAGCCCATAGTTTCTCTCCTCTCAGACCTTGAAGATTGGACTCCGTGTGCCAGATGGTTGAGTGCTAGGTTACAGGTGTGGTCTGTGTTCCATGTACAGCTTTGGATTTGGCCTGACTGAGAAGTGAGGGAATAAAGAACGAACAGACACTGACACCTGCACAGAAGGACTGGTGCCCAGTGGCCTCTACTTGTTTTGATGGAGGACACCAGCTATAGTCCTGAATCTAAGCCCCTTTGTTATGTACAAGACAGGAGGAGGGGCTAGCTAGTCTCAATAAGAAGTTGCTATCTCAGGCTGTAAACACACGTGGGAAGAGGAAGCTGCAGTTGCCTGTCTTATGCTCATACTAGTGAATCCTTAGTGAACATTCTTACTTGCACACACTGTCAATAACCGTACTCAGACTAGAGGAAGGCTTTGCCTGTTCTGAGCCTGACCTGTTTGAGAAAGGCTTTGCCAGTTTCCCACCGGTCGGAGCACTGGCCCTTGACATGGCTGTGCCTTTGTCAACAAAACACATTCACTCAGGGTATCATCCCCTCTTTACAAATTCACTCAAGACTTCCTCAGGTATATGTGGATGATTAGCATGAACTTCCCACGTGTTGAACCCTACCCTGGAACATGCCAACGACACATATAATTTGTAGCATTTAAAAGTAAATGTTAGATTTATAGACAATCCAGAATGAAAGAAAGCAACTTAACTGCTCATTCTTGGCATCATTCTGTTTCCAAAGAGACTAGCTGGAGCCGTCTGCCGTGACACTGCATCGACTGAGGACATGAAAAATAAGCCTGTTCTGCCACACGCAGTTGGTGGCTTTAATGTAGGGATGCCACATTTCAGTATTTCACACAGAAACAAACGGGTGTCACTCCTAGGAGTGGAAAACATTTCACCTGACAGCAGGAGGCAGCGGCTGTTCTCCCTGTGATCCAACTCATTTGGATAAAGGAGTAAAGGAACAGCCACAGAATGTGCCTTGAGAGGGACATTGCTGTGCCTTGAGAGGGACATTGCTGTTCTTTCTCGCTTTCCTCTCATTAGCTTCCAGTGGCATAGAATCCAGTGCCGGAGTAATCCAAAGGATTAAAGGAGGGGTAAATGGCTCAGAGATCCCCAGCCTCAGTATAAACAGGCAGCGACCAAGAAGAGACTCTTAGTCCCGTCTCTCGTTTTCTCTCCCTCCCTCTCCTCCTGGTCACATAGGTGCATCTTATCATGTGACAAAATAAAGCTTAGGATAAGGCTAATGAAGCCATCAAACAGCTGTTACTGTGGACACGGGGGCAGCAGGACCTCTGCACAGGGTCCTGGCATTTGTTTCTCTTGGGGAAGAACTCATGACAGCCACACTGAACAATAGGAATTCCAGAGACTTTACTCTCTGAGCTTCGTGGCCAAATACGTTCCACTGATCTTGATTTAGTTTCCTTTATGCCACTGGAATAGCTGTCATTCACTAGACCAACAGGACTTATTATTGTGGAACTGTATCCTAATTATCACAGAATACAGCCGCATTTGACTTTTCCTTTTCATTAGATACCAATGCAAAAGAAACATGCTGTCTGCATTGCAAGTTGGTGCCTTTTAAATTCTCTCTTTGTCTTAAGAAATAGAAGTTTCTTTTCCTCCTATAAGCGTTATCTCCAGAACTTCTTGAGTGTTCATGTGTGTCGGGAATAGTTATAGTCATGCTATCTGATTGAAAGCTAGTGATAACAGCAGAGGCAAGCACTATCATTTCTATCTCCACACAAGGGCAACATCATAAGGAAATTATGTAACTGCTGCACATTCTCAGATCCCGATAAGAGAAGATGTGGGTATGAACCCTTTGGCCTTAGCCTCCATAGCCCATGCTCTTAGCCACGTCATGGTTCTGCCTATTGTTACCCATTGGCTTAGCAAATAGCATATTTATAGCATATCTTCCTAATGTTCTTATTGCTGAAGACACCATTCAGTTCAGATGCAGGGCCCAGAGACTCCTGAGATGGAACTGAATTGAGAACCTCTTTCTTGAGGACTAGATTTCATGGTATCAGAAGGCACCATGCAAGCTTCCAAAGGAGGAAACAGCCAACAGGCCTAGATTTATGAGGCCCATGAACTATAACAACCAGCATGGCATTGTAATCTAAAGTGTGTAATAGTGACAAGCATAATCAACAGCTCTCTAATCGGACTGGATAGGAGGGAAACTATGTTTGGTACTGGCAATCTAAACTACTACCCAGGGCTAATAAAGTCAACTACCCAGGGCTAGTGAAGTTAACTACCCAGGGCTAGTGAAGTCAACTAACTACCCAGGGTTAGTGAAGTAAACTAACTATCCAGGGCTAGTGAAGTCAACTACCCAAGGTTAGTGAAGTCAACTAACTACCCAGGGTTAGTGAAGTCAATTAACTACCCAGGGTTAGTGAAGTCAACTACCCAAGGTTAGTGAAGTCAACTACCCAGGGTTAGTTGGAGCAGAACCTACAGCCACCACTTTGCTAAACCACCATAACCCCTGACTACAGTCCCTGAACTCATAGATAAGTGTAGTGCTTACCTCTCAGGGAGGAAACTTCACTGCCACAGACAGGAAGACCCTTACAGAAAACTACAGCCAATCAAAAT
>JAQHUG010000237.1:763120-774048 GCA_028555095.1 Dicrostonyx torquatus | reverse complement strand
GAGAGAGACAGCATGCATGATACATGTAGAAGTAAGAGAATAACTTGCATCAGGCAGTTCTTTCCTTCTCCCACGTGGGGCCCAGTGATACAAAGCAATCTTGTGCCATTATCTTCTGAGTCATCTCCTTGCTCCTACTTTTATTATTTGGGACAAAGAAGGCACTGGTATATAGAACGGACCTTTAAAGAATAGATAGGGATCGAATGTCTCTGGGGAAACATCCCGATTCTCACAGTCTCCAGGCTCCTCAATGTGCCTCCCCTGGACACACTCTTAGTTGTCGAATGTGCCTTGTTAGAGGTACATTGCAGACCCCAATGAAATGCTCCTAATGGGTTCTGACCTAAAGCTTCAGGTCCTCTATTCAAGCTTACTGGCCCACAGCGTGCCTCCTATGACCAGGGGATATCCTGATTCCAGGTCCAGGTCTCCCTCTAGAGGATATTATCATATTTTCTTTACTTATTGTAACCAAGTCCAAGGAGCTCCAGGACATAGAAAACAGGGTCTCTGGGATCCAGGTGTGCTTCCTACTCCCTCTTAGTTCTTACTGGAGGAGAATCCATAGAGAGTAAGTGGGTTAATTCTCCCAGGGTTGGCCACAGACATGCACATTAGCATACAGTAACTTTGCTTTAGCTTCACAGCTCCGTGCTGAACTGAGTATTGCAGCCTCAGGGCTATGGAATGGCTAGTGTCCACAAACAGCAAGAAACACAGGTTTTGAAGAATTTCCTTAGCTTCTTTTATTGAGTCATTCACTCTCAACTGAAGAATTTTCAATGTATTTTTCCTAACTGAAAGATGGCAGTCTCCAAATGACCTGAATTCAGTATTATTTGTAATAGAAAAGTAACTCTAGAATGTTTAAGTCTATATGTCAAATCACCATCTGTATATATGGGCTGAGTCCTAAGGCTTCAGAAACTTGGCCTTTGTATGTCTATGTGTCCTTGCTTATGAGACTTTGATCTTGTAAATGCTGGTGATGATATAGACTTCCTGATAATGGTTGGTTTTTCAGACAATCAAGTTTTCCTCCAGAAGAGCATTTGTTTCAAGTTAGAGGATAAAACCAAACAAACGACTGTGACAACTAACATGGTCAGATTTGGCACCATCCTGGTACCCAACACATTATATAGACACTTGGATATTGTGTCTGCTTGGAAGAACAATCCTGCCTGGCCCTCACTCCCTTCCAGCCATGATGCTACCCGACCAAAGGCAAAACTCACCCATGTTGTTGGGAGACGGTGTAATAGAGGTCTAAGCACGTTGACTATGCTTACACAATCTTCCTAGGAAGGCAAGAGCCCCTACCCCCAGGCCAGTCATATGACTTCGCATTTGTGGAAATGGAGTAGCTGCTGAGTTTGCCAGGGCCTCACAGATAGTAAATACTCACCAAGTGAAAGTGTTCCTAGTTTAGTATGATGATATTTTGATGTGACTTATGCCAAAGTCACATTACATCATCAGGAAAAGTTTTGTTTCACATCAACAAAATTTCCAGGAACTCCTAGAGAGGCTCTGGAGCAGCGCGTTGTGGGCACTCAGCCTTCCTTGAGTAGGAAGCAGTCAGCTGCCAGCTGTTAGTGCTGCTCTCTAGACTCAACCCTTCTCACTTCAAAGGCCTCATGCATATACTGTGGCATGGGACAAAATCTCCACATCCCCTCTGCTCTAAAATCTAGGCTGTTTGAGTTTCGCTCCTTTGGGTCTATGTGACAAGCAAATCAAGCCAATTGAAAGTCTGCCCCCATGACAGTTGCTGCATGCAACAAATGAAATTCTCTTTAAATAAGCCAGACAGAAGTTGTGGCAGGCTACTTGTTTCCGCTCAGGTAGTGTGATTTTATTCTCCCCAAATACATGTCTGATTGAAGGTCAAAAAGGAACACTCACTTCCCTAGCGGAAAAAAAAAAGCTTTCAAATGGGTTCTCCAGGATTTGTAGCTTGGAGTTTTTCTAATAAAAATACTGTGCCTACTGTTTGTGTGTATACTGTTCTGGACTCGGGGGAGGGAGCAAGTGGAACAAAGTCCTCTTGGACATGT
This sequence comes from Dicrostonyx torquatus, assembly GCA_028555095.1. Lineage (NCBI taxonomy): Eukaryota > Metazoa > Chordata > Mammalia > Rodentia > Cricetidae > Dicrostonyx > Dicrostonyx torquatus. The sequence goes on along the minus strand of JAQHUG010000237.1, from coordinate 771,985 downwards.
TCTTCTAGTGGCCTTAGAGTAACACCTTATTGCGGTGCACTGTGGATGTGTTTGTTAATAATTAACATTGGAGCTCTACCTTCAGGAGGCAGGTGTCTTACAAGTCCATGGCTGAGAACCAGCATTTTAGGCAGGTCAAGCGATCAGAGCAGTCCCAGGATCTGCCCGAGACCAGTCCATGGACGGTTCTGGAGAGAGATGGGTGGCTGAGAACTATCTCTATTTCACTGCTCATTTCTCTCCAGAAACCCTGAAATAGAATCAGTGTTTCCATCCATGTCATGGCTCTCTGATACATCAAATATCTGGGTTGAAAGGTACCCTAGACACCACAGAGCTGAAAGCACATATGCCTTTAACGGTGTGTTGTCCTGGATGGCAACAGACTCCATTTGATATATATCTGGTGTTATTGAAGGGCCCTGGGGTGTGAAACTGATCCTGGATTTCAAAGGCTTTGTGTGAGAAAGGGAATGGCAAATATCTCATTCATATCTATACTGTTACATATCAAATTGACAGTTGGGTGACATTTAAATGAATAAAATAATTAAAAGCTGGGGAGATGGCCCAGACGAGTGCCTGGTGCACAAGCTTGAGGCGTGCGTTCAGATCAGGAGCATCCACTGTAAACCCAGGCACATGCCTTTGATCCAGTGACTGGGGAGTTGGGGAGGATGCCTGGGGCTTGTTGACTAGGTAGTCTGGCTGAATTGGTCCAGGTTCAGTGAGAGACCTTGTCTCAAGAAAACAAACAAACAAAACAAAACAAGGGCCAATAACGAATCCTTAAAGTAAACAACAACATGCTACTGATACCAAATCATCTAACTGGAATGGAAGATCCAGACCCACCCTGAAAGGCGTAACTCAGTTACCCAGAGAGGAGGCACCATGCCTTGCTGAAGCCTCAGCTTACCCAGAGGAAGCAACTTTTTTTATCAGATTCTGGGAAGTGCTGATGCTGCAACTTGATGTACCTGGTTCTCTAAGCCAAAGGTGAGGCAGCGATGGAGGGAGAAGGATGGAAGAGCTAGGAGAAGCCTATAGCTGGAGAGCATCCAGCTAGTTACCAGCCATCCTGTGCTAGGGGCACCTCTGCATTTTATTCCACCTTCAGTTAAACAATTTCTGGCATCAGATCATAAAACACTCTTGCTTAACAATCAGAGAAGAGTTTCCCTTGGGAACTGAATGTTGCTTGAAATAAGTATTCTTGCCTGTCTGTTTGTACCTCTGATGAACCTGCTCCCTCTTCAGAGTGAGATTCTTGCTTGACTCCAGTTGGTGCCAGCTGGAAAGGGAGAACCCCTGGAGGTATGTGACTAGGATTGCGTGCCGTAAAGGGAGGCGCTCTGGCTCTTCACTCAGCTGCTGGAGGTTATGGGGGAAACTGACTTATTTGTGTCTGAAACAAGCTTAAGAATATGTACTTCAGAGGATGGAAAGAGGGAAAAAATGTAGGCTTCTGACACCAAGAGCCTTCATAGAATGGGTTCTGGGTGAGAATGAAGATACTCAGATTTTAGGGGCCTTGCGTTTCATCAGTTTCACGACTCTAACCAAATCCCTCAATTCTACATTAGTTCCTTCATCCACAAAACTTGGCTGGATTTCTAAGAATCATTTCAACCAGAAAAGCCCACGAATCCCAGGACTCCAAGCCTCCCAGTTAATGAAGAAATATAAGAACTGAGTCCAGGAATGTTTAGCTACTTGACCTACTGCTTTGGAACAACAGAATAAGCACATTCATGCCTCCTGGACCAGTGTTTCTCAGCTCAAATCTAAAGTCTCCCTGAGCATCATTGAAAATAGATAGGGGGATTCCAGAGGAAGGGACCGCCATACCTTGAGAGACCTTGGGGATCAGAGTCCAGACTTCTGAAATGAGCCATCAGTGACGAGTCAGCCCCATGCGACCTCCTCTCTGGAAGATTACTCTTCTCTGTGTCCCCAGAATTCGGCTTAGTTTGACTTTGATCTCTTGGGTCAGATTCCACCATTTGCCAGGCAAGTGTTCTCTTTATTTTCTTGGCACTGCAGTCTTTTGGAGCAGCCACAAAAATAGTTGCCAGGGGCTGTGCCACAAAACTGCCCAGGTCCAGCTCTTGCTATCTTCGACAGTTTGTACTCTGACATCCCTTATTCCTAGAACTCATTTTGGCCCACCTGATTTGTTTAACCATCTCCACAAAAAAATCAACACTCCTTATTTATTTTTACCAAGGCTGAATCTGATGTGATCTGAGGTGAGTAAACACTTTCATTCACGTCAGCTACTCCCCTAGGGCAGCCTGGGTTCATCCTATCCAGGACAGACTTTAATGACCTATCTAAGTCTCAGTATGGTGGCCCTTGCCTGGCTCAGATGGACAGGGCTCAAATGCTGAGAAGCTTGCTTTTCTGAGTGCCTCAGGAGGATATAGTTCCTTCATTTGTCCCCTCTAAAGAAATGGTGGTTGTTTTTCTTTCCCTGGGGCTAATTACAGAATTCTGGAGAAAAGGGAAGAAAAGGCGGACCTTATTGCATTAACCCATCTTGCTCTCTGCCATTTAGCCAGGAGTAGCATTTCAACACTCTTCTTGTTACATAGGCTCTGATCCAGCTCACTCAGACCACAAACTCTCAGTGGCAGCTGAAAACCAGTTGTATCTCAACATATTCCTCTAACCTGGGAACTTTCTGATTAACACTGAGACCTAGATGTAGACACTGTTTCAAGTTTTTCATAGAAAATAACTCATTTAACCTTGAAATTCATATTAGGTGGTATTTGGATTGAATTGTATCTCTAATTGTACAAGAGATTCCTATGTTGAAATCTAAATGCCTGGCATCTCAGAATTGGACCTCATTTGGAAATAAAGTCATGACAGATGGAATCAGCTAAGAGGAGGCCCTTGTGACGGGCTCTACCTCAATCTAACTTGTTTAAATGGGATAGCTAGATCCAGAAATACAGTTTTTTACAGATACAGATGCACACACATGAGAGAGGGAGACAGAGACAGAGACACAGAGAGAGGGGAGTCCTTTAAGCATGATTCTTCTACAGGCCAAGGACTGCCACAGATTACCCCTAGATATGAAGAGAAATACATGGGACAGATTTTTTCTTCACAGACCCCAGAAGAAAACCAACCCCTTTGCCGTTTGAAACCAACCCCTGGTTTCTGTTTTCTTGTCTCCCAACTGCAATGCCTTTCTGTCACTTCAGATCCTTCGGTTTGTTATTCGTCACTATCACAGCCCCAGAAAACTAGCAGAGATGACCCTACTTCGTATGCGGAGATGGAGTCACAGCAATTGAGTAGTTCCCTGATGTCACACACTAGCAAGTATCAGGAAATTTTCTCTAAAATCTTCCTTCTGAAGGACAGCATTTAAACTAATTCTACTTTGGCCTGAACAATCAAATCACTATGAAAGGAAGCTTAATTGACAAAACCAGTGTAAAAGATAAACACATAAATCCCTTTGTCGATGAGATTTCCTTGGTAGTTATTCTCATCCCCTGTTGTAGAACAAGTATCAAGGTAATTGTGTGTCTACTTGCAGTCAGAGGGAATTTCTCTTAGAAGAGGCAGAGAGGAAATGCTAGGTAACTATGTCCATGAGCCTAGCGATTGACATGTGCTGAGAGAGGCTAGCCCTTGTCTGGAAGAATATTTACATGATAGTCATGTTACATAAAGGTTATTGTAAAACAAAGCCATGGTAGTCACTGATACCACAGATATGATGTGATTAATGAATGACCTCTTTCTAGAGAGTCTTTCTCATCCTCAATCAGGAACCCTGTGGTGACAGGCATAGGCAGAGAGATTTCTTCTAGGCACACTGCCTCCAAGCTGCTTCTTTGCAATAGCCTCCCATGTATTTTCCCTCTTGTCCACTTTGAACTATTCCCCTTGTTCCAGCCAGATCTTTCCTTCTGTGAATGCAAATCTCCCTATGCATCTCTCCTATCTGCAATGCTCTGATGGTTTTCCTTAGACTAATTCTTGCATGGCCTACATCTATCTGGAGGGCTGCCCATGCCTTTCTGTCCAGGCCCCACTTCTCACCAGGCCAAATGTCGCATGCTCCATTGCTCAAACAGTAGTCTTCCTGCTACTCCCATTTCCTCAATGACTTTGTTCTCTGGGGCTTACCACAATCTCTTTCCATGATCATTCTACCCACAGACACCCTTCTCTTAGCTTCATCTTTCAGTTTGGTCCTGAGGAGCTCCATCATTTATCACAGTTTGGTCCCAGGACCTCTTGAACAGACCTCATCCCTCTTTTTTGTGATGTGGTCCCAGTCCATCACATTTTTTTTTGCCACCATTATTGGCTTATAGGCAATCTCCCCCACTAGATTTTGGGGGACAAGGACTATTTCATCTATATATGTGATTCCAAGGACTATCCTGTTATATAATTGGTGTTTAATTAATGTGTGTGGAGAGAACATACGGATGACTAAATGGCCCACAGTTTAACTTCAGAAACAATGAGGGCACTGTACTGCTTCCCATCTGAGTGCCTGTGCTTTAATGCCCCTAAAAATGAGTCGAAAAAAGAGTGTCCATCTCTTGTCATTCTCTGCTTTGTGTGCTCCTCTTCTCATCCTGTTCATTTTCCATAGGAAACCCCGAGCCCTACACTGCAGTTTTCCTTTCAATGTAGAGAGATACATAAATGAGATCCAGTGTCTATGGAGCTGAGTAATAATAAGTGGACTGGAAAAGAGGGCTTGGAATAGGATCAAAGGAGCTAAGTCTAGGAAAGGATCTGAAAAACCTGGAGAAAGTGGAGACAAGAAGACTAAGGAGAGAATTCAGGTGGTAAATAAGTCACATTCCCAGGACACAGAACCCTGCCTTCTCTTCTTCCTCGCTACTACCAAATGCTGGACTTGGCCCTAAATTTTCATGACTAGTCCTTTCTAGATGTAGACATTAATGCAAGAAAATAAATTGGCTATTCTGTTTCATTAGCAACTTGAAAACAGCATCTTGTGATGAAGATGCATATTTCTCACAATAGTCAGAGGTGTAGGCTTCGCCCAGTTCTGATGAGCACAGTGCTTTGCCTTATCACTGAGCTGCAGCCCAGGCTAGGGACTGCAAACTCAAGGGAGAAGTTCTGTCCCTGTCTCAGGGACTCCATGTACAGGAGATGCTCTACAGAGTAGTCAGCCACAGCAGAAACGGTTGGAGGCTGATGCAGTAGGAGAAGCAGCTGCTCCCATGCTGATGCTGTACTGGGATCTGAATCTGATTTCCTGCCACTCATTTCTGGTTATGTGGAAGTTGCTTGGGCTGCTTCTACTGCCTTATGGTTTGAAGATGTCTAGGTCAGCCGGTGGGCACTCAGAATCAGTGTAGGCTCCCCTTCCCATTCATAGACATGGCTTCCTTCTTCGAGGATTCCCAGTCTGAATCTTTGAGTGGGATAGAGAGCTAGCTACTCCTTGCCTACTCCAATGCTGCCAATTCCACCATCCGTTATTAACTGTCTGCAGTGATAGTCAAGCCCTGTTACTATACAGGCATAAATGGACACAAGGAACAAGCTGTAAGTCCGAGGACAAGCTCCATTCTACAGAACAACCTTTGGGCACAGAAGATCTCAGATTCAGTCTCTTGGGCAGAAAATCCTCAAGTGTTCTCTAGCCTATGCCAACTGCATAAGTCAAGTGACTTTCTTACTTGGCCCATTCACCAATTTCATCACCCAGTAGGAAAGGAATGTGAATATCAAGGAATACCAATGCTCTGGCAGAGAACCCAATTTTAAGCAATCGATTTTTAACCAACACACTGGACTGAGTGATAAGTTCTTTTGCATTGTAGCAGCACTGAGTCAGCAAATTCTCACTTGTGGGTGTCTATGGGACCTGCAAGTTCCAGCTGACTCATCCATTTCCCTGGAGAGTTACCCACTCCTACCATATTGTAAGCATCAATCCCTCAGACTGGAGTACAGTCCTACACCATTGCATGTGGGATACTGATATTGTTGCCTGGCTGTTCTCTCGAATACAGTGGGTGCAGTCCTCCATCATTGCACATGGGCTACTGATACTGTTGCCTGACTTCTCTCTCCTCTCGAATACAGTAAGCACTTGGAACACACAGCTGGCTAATCCTCCTCACACAGCTATTTTTTTCTAGTACTATGGCAATTGTTTGGGGGTATTTCTGCTGTCTTGTGATTAGATTGAAACATGAGTCCTTTGGTTCTATTTATGCATTTTATAAGCCAAGGTCAAGGGCTAGCAAGAGAGTATTTTCTTGTCTGACCAAGCAGCTTCATCTTACCTGAGATCGCTTGCTTATGGGTTCTGAGCCATTGAGCTGGTATCTGGGAGAATCTTCTTTTTTAGAAAAAAAGTCTTGGAAGTTCAGTTGGTTTAATGGAGCTGGCTCCACTCATGACCACGGGCCACTAGAATCAGAGTCCTTTTTATTCTGCTTACACATCTATGCTCATCCCTCCAGCTAGTTTTGCTCCTTTCGGAAAGTCTCTGTTTTTCTTCCTTCCATTATTCCTATATTCTTGCTACTTTCTCTCTAATTCACCCTTTTCATGTTTCTACCTTTTACCATGCTAAAACATTTGCCCAAATGGGTAAATTTGATGTAGTTTATCCACGCAATGGTCTGTTACTCAATGTTAAAGAGGGGTGCACCATTGAGCTACAAAAAGACTCCAGGAAACCTAAAAGCATTTTACCAAGTATGAAAAGGCCACATTCTGCTGAATTCCAACCACGTGACAATGTAGATAAAGTAAAGCCATGGAATCAGGGTGAATAATCAGTGGTTGTTAGGGGTTCGGGAGGAGGACATGGAAAAAGGACAAGGTAAAAGATGGGACTTTCAGGACTATAAAATTATTTTGTACAGGACAATGATGTGTCACTATGCATTTGTTAAAACCTATAAGATGTCTGAAGCAAATGATCAACCACAAAGTATTTCATTAACGGTGGTATGTGAATGTTGGCTTATCATCATAACTGTGCCACATAAGGGGCCAGATGCTAATAACAGGAAAACTATGGGGAAAGGAGAGTGAGTATACAGAAACTTTCCGAGAAAAGACAAAATTAAAAAAAAATATTGAAAAGAAGCCAAAAATCTATCAAGATAGAGAGAGAGAAGAAGAAGGAAGAGAGAAGTGTAACTCACCCAGACCTCCCTCGGGCAGTTTGCCGCAGCTTTTTTTAGAATTTCGCATTTAACTGCTCTTTCCTTTGAGTAAAATCTGGAGGTGCTCCCCAGCCCACACTAATCCATCTTTGTCTTCCCTCCGGACTGGGCTGTCATATGACCAGTGTGCTCCTGCACTGATCTTTGCTCTGGTGCCTGACATACATTTTCCCTCTGGAACTCTGAGTCTTGAAGCAGTTAGATGCATCTTGGCTTGTTGGCGTTGTAAATTAACAAGTGGTTATAACACCCATCTCTTGTTGAGACACAGAGCAGTCCATAAGTGCCCTTTCCCACCATGGATGCTCTAATCACACCTAGCCCCACCCCCGACTGGAAAGGTGAGAAGAAAGAATGAGAATGGATAGAGACAGAAAAGGACATCCCTGTTCCTTACCTGTGATCCTCTTCTGTTCTGTCACCGCCCTTTCATGCTTCATTGCTGCCTGCTACATATTGGTTATGAGGCTTACAGGCAAGTGCCACTATCCTCTGTACTTCCTACACCGAGAAAGGAGAATTGTAGCCCTAATGTTTAAATCCTTTGCAGTCCAGTTGTTAATGATTGACTTGCATACTGAGGTAGGGAGGATTGTTATCAGCACTCACTTATGAGGACAGTGAACACAAACAATCCCTTAACGAAAACCATGAGGAAACTTTTTGTTCCAGAGAGTTCCCTGGACTTGAGCTTGTGGCTCAGCGAAAGCTTGCTCGCATGTGTCTGCTGTGTTTGGCAGTAGAGGAGGGAGGAAAGACCTAAGTTTTTAACAAGCTTTTAGCAAAACAGTGAATCTTGGGGGAAAGTGTTGATTTTCAGGATATTTAGGGAAAAAAACCTTACTAATTATAAATCTTTATACCTCTAGAATATGTAAAGAATTCAAAAAATTTTAACAACCTCCCTCAAATTGCCCAATCCGTGAATGAACAAATGAATTAAGAAGACAGTTCTCAAAAGAAGTAAAATAGCCAATAAATACGTAGCAAACCTGTTCAACATCCTTAGCCATAGGGAAAATGCAAATTAAAACTACATTGAGGCTGGAGAGATGGCTTTGGCAGCTATGAGCACACATGGTCTTGCAGAAGAGTCAGATTTAATTTTCAGCATTCACACGGTCGGCTCACAACCATCTGTAACTTCAGTTTCAGGAGATTTGATGACCTCACAGTATCAGGATATATATGACATACACATGTACATACATCTAGGCAAACACTCACATACATAAAAATAAATAAATCTAAAAATGGCTTCAAAAAGCTGTCTTGGAGCCAGGTATGCTGGCTGACATGTGTGATCACAATAATTAGGAGGAACAAGCAGGAAGGTGGGGGAGAGTTTGAAGCCAGCCTGGTTTACAGTCTACATATTGAGAACAAAGCCCTCTGGGCTAGAGAATAAGACCCTTTCTCAAAACGACAGACCTACCAACCAACCCACAAGACAGTGGCAGACAGAACTGAGATTCCATCCCAGCCCATCCATAATGTCTAAAAACAGACAACAGTAAACATCTGGAGCAGATGTGTGAAAAAAGGAGAAGCTTATTCTCTTCTGGTGGGAATGTAGACCAGCGTAGCCATGTAGAAGTCAGTGTAGCCATGCAGTATAGTCATGTAGAAGTCAGTGTAGCCGTGTGGAAGTCAGTGT
>JAQHUG010000237.1:686649-762226 GCA_028555095.1 Dicrostonyx torquatus | reverse complement strand
TGTGGAAGTCAGCACGGAGGTTCATCAAGCAGGAAAAGTAGAATGGCCGTGTGATTCAGTTGTGCCATTCCTCGGTACATCCTTGAAGAAACCTAGGGCAGCACATCTGACCTGTTTCTTGTAGCACTGTTTGCAGTAATAAAGAGACTGCACCAACGTGAGTGTTTATCAGCAGATGCTGGATAAAGCAAATGTGGTACATAGACATAGCAGAGTTACATTCAGATGTTAGGGGTGAAATGGCATCTTCAGGAAACTAGATGCAACCAGAAAGACAAATAAACCAGATAAGCCAGATCTGGAAAGAGAAAAGATGCATGTTTTTTCTCATATGCAGAATCAAGGAGATAAAACAAAGAGTAGGGTTGGTGAGATGGCTCAGTAGGTGGAGGCCCTTTGGCATAGACTTGTCGACCTGGGTTTGATCCCTGGATCCCACAGGATAGCAGGAGAGAATTAACTCTGGAGAGTGGGCTCCTGGCCTTCATATGCACACAGTGGCATATGCATGTTCTCCCCTCCCCCAATAAAAAAGAGCACTTGGCATAAAGGTAAAAGGGGTCTGTGTCAGAAAAATACTGACTTTTCTCTCATGTAGATTCTAGATTTATACATGTTTTTTGTGTATGGGTGTGCTTGTGTGTGTGTTTGTATGTGTGTACGTGTGTGCATACATATATACAACATGAAAACAGAAGGAGAATCATTTGTGATGAGGAAGATTAGCAGGAAGGGTGAAGTGGGACAAGAGAGGCTAATGGGGTAAATTTAAGCAATGTAAAATGTTCTTTTATAGAGATATGAAAATATTGTTCTGAAACATTTTGTATGCTAACTGAAAAATAAAAACAAGTAAATAAAAAGTTCCTTGGAAGAGTAGGCCACTAGGGCCTATGGATCACAGGCTCTGATAAATAAAGACCAAGAGAGCACGCCATTTCACTCTGGTACTCAGTCAGTCTACCAGGGACCTGGACTCCATGAAGACACAAGCTGAGAAGTTGAGTTCAGCGCTGCCAGCCTTGAGGAGTCACTGGGTTTCCTGGGTAGAGAAGCGACAGCGATACGGAAAGAAGAGGAGAGGAGAACAAAGGGAAGCAGAACATGAAGAGGACATGAAAAGGACTTTAGAAAACAGTCCTGTCATCCTGCCGGATTTGTTGCCCGGCCGTCTGCATGCCCAGATCACACCGAGGAAGGGGGTTTTTCAAGAGTAACATTCTGTGTTCTTTCAGGACTCCCGAAGGAATTCATCAAAGACAAGTTTCCCTGACCAGAAGCCATCCCTTGCTCCCTCAGTTTCTCACACACTACTTCTTTCTTGCAACAGAGAAACCTGCAAGTAGTCCTTCCTGCTGCCCATCCTGGGAGGCTGAGTGGGACCAAGGGACACCATCATCTTTCCTGAGCAGACATCCCTTACTGGTGAGCTCTAGACTCACCAAACTCCAGGCTTTGCACAGCTGTGCCACTCATGGCTGTCTCTCCAGCACCGGGGGTAAGACTCCGTTTGGGTAGGAGCTGAATTAGCATGGAGAGCAAACACTGCACATCTCAATAACCTCCCTCAAGCTGCTCCTGCCAAACTCTTTCCTGGGAGGTCACCAGCCCCTCCTTTTCCTCTAGTCACCTTGAGGATTATCGTGACTGAGCCAGGCTGAGTGTAGAGATGGCAGTGTGAAGGACAGAACCTTTGCTTCCACCACTTCTTCTGAGATGACACCAAGGCCTGCTAACCCTTCACAACTCTCAGGCAGACATTGGTTTCTTGAAAGAAACATAAGAAAGAACTCAACTGAGTTTTGTTAATCAGAGTATACATGCCCAATATGTTTTGACTTTCCATGGTTCTGGCCATCCAACAGGTGCTGTTTTCGGTAACAGATGAGGGAAGAAATCCTGTTCTTCCTTTTGTGGCTACCCTCTTTGGAAGCTATTATAAATTTGCATTGAACTGTCAAACTGGTTTGGCCATGCCATGTTTTCCCGGGTGACAGAGGAGTCACACATGGGAGAAAACGTTTGTTTCTACTAGAGGAGGAGAAGGCACACAAATATGGACTGGGAGCAGCCTGGCTCTCAGTAAGCCAATGCAGGGCCTGAATCATCTCCAGAAAAAGCAATCCTCAGGGATCTCTGCTGGGTTGCAGTCTACTGACTTCTTGTGTCCTTTGGAGGCAGAAATAAAAGAATTTTCTGGACCCCTTTTATGAGGACATTAGTCTTACTCACAGAAGAAAAAGTTATATTATTTAGGCAGTCTACTATAGCTGACACTATGTCATGACTTAGGATTTTAACATGAAATCGGGGCACACATGTCCTTTTAAAGGCTACAGAGGTGTAGGTTTTAGAAACTGCTTGCCTCTGGCCTGGATGCCTTGTTTTATTTTTTTTTTAATCTTGTGTGAGTTGCTTGTCTAAGAATGGATACCATGACGAGCAGTCAAAAGTCACAAGGAGCTGAGGAGGTGAGGCTGGGCCTGGCCTGGTACCTGTGATGCATAGGCTTATCTGGAAATGAGCCTTTAATTAGGGTTCCAGTGAATTAGCAACTTAGCTCAGTGTCTCCCTTACTTCTTCAATCGTTCAGTCTGGTCTCAGGTGCCCACCTGCTGATCCCTGGAAAGAAGCACCTATGGGTCTCATACTGGAGGGAGCTAAAGATAAGGCAGCCAACCAACTTGGTGCTACCTGCAGGAGAGCCCTTCCAGGCCTGAGGCTCAGGCTTGTTCACCACTTAGTAAGTCTGTGAACTGCAGCACAGGGCCAACAGAACAAGGAGTTCCTTCCCACTTGGATTTGCCACTTTGGAGCCACAACATCCCTTGAGGGCATTGCTAGGACAGGTAATGACTTGAGCACCAAACTTGGCAAGCTAAGGGGCAACAGTCAGTTTGCATAGAGGGAAAGCCTACTCCTACTACATGCCCATACAGTAAAAGCCAGTGGGGCCAATTCTCTATTTAGCCCACTTTACACACTCTTTAGGATACCCTTTAACCTCTCTTCTTATTCACTGATGATGAAGATGTTCCTGGTAGCAAGCTGTTAACGCTGTTGCTGAAGTCAGTCCTCTTGAAGAGCCTCAGGGCCCTTTGAATGGAAGGGTGGAGCAAAAAGAGATTAAGAAGCCCCCCACCTCCCTGCCCTCAGAAGATTCCCTTTTCTGACTCTAACAAAGCTGACCTTGGGCCTTTTTAGATATCATTTAGTAAAGTCATCTTGTGCTTGCCAAAGTAAACAAACAGGATGCTTTGCTATATGGTGCCCTTGACTCCATGGAACACTATTCCTGTTCCAAGTTCCTCTGTGTAGTTGACAGCCATGATGGTTTTCCTTGGCATGGACAAGAGGCAAACATCTGCATGCGGCTTATGAGACTCTTCTTCCAGAATCTCCTCTCTTTCTTCTGATGTGAAACCATAAATTTATGGTCCTAATCACATTATCGCTGCTATTTAGTCAATGGACCCACTTAATGTATTTATTGTTAGGTGTGGTTAAGAAGGAGATACCAGACCTCCAAACAGAAAATATTTTGTCTCTGAAAGGAGTGTCTTTTGGTTTCCTGTTTTGTTTCCATTAAATTCCTTTCTGCTTGGTCTTTATTCTCCTTTTCCTCCCCTCCTTGTCCTTTTAGCACCACTACATACTAGAAGCCTCCCTGGTTTGTATCACAAACTTGGCCCTTGGAGATATGCTTGCTGCATTGACAGGGTCTCAGGTGCCCATCTCAAGATGTTCTAGGCATGCTCTGTGAACTCCAATGATCTGCTGATGACAAGAAGCCTACGAGCTCCCCACAGCCACCTGGTCATCTCTACGGCCAGTCACTCCTCCCTGACAACACACAGGGAGCAGCTAAGATCAGAGGGTCTGAACAGTTGTTTTCTGCCCCAGCCACCAATTCCCTGACAGACCAGACTTCAGCTTCTCTGTGGAGATGGCCACAGGCAGAGCTTGGCAGGAGGTTCTTGCTCCGAGAAAGGGAAAGGCAATACATAGAAATGGGGCTCTAAGCTGCCCACCCACCATCATAATCATGGTTAGCAGAGGCTTATCCAAACCCCAAGGCAATGGCTTTCCTTGACCATAAGGAGATGCTAGAGAAGAAAACAGCAGCTGCCCTACGGTGGAGTTTGTGCTGACTGCCCCATCCAGGCTGTGTGAAAATGTGGGACATTTTCAGTTTCAGATAAGTATGTGAAAGTGGTTATGATTGTGAAAGAGATAAAATATTTGGTTGGAAGTCAAGTAGTTTCTTGAGAGGAACAGTTGTGATGTTTTACTTTGTGGTTCCATCTATCTGAGCATAGGAATGACCCTCACTATCTCATGTGGTTATAAGAGGAACATTTTCAAGGTACCACTTGATAGCCACAAATTAACCTTACAAAAGAGGAAATTTAGGGGAAATAAACATGATTTTAATAAAACTTGCCTTCAAAAGCAGGGAAATAGACTCTCTTGTTTTACATTTTACTCTTTATGACTTTCTAAAATATAGTTATTATATGATAGCACAATAAACATATAACCTATCTTGAAATCTCCAAACAGAACAATTACAAATCTGCTAAAGAGACTGAAAATTAATATTCTGTGCTTTTCAATGACTGAAACACTTTGCTGCTCCTCCACTCCCAAAATATTACAAACTCACACTTAAAGCCTCAAAATTAACAAAAAAGTGGCAACTATCATTGCAAATAGACACATATACAAGAATGAATAAATACTGAAGGAACCAAGGCTTTAAAATTTGCAAGGAAAAATAAATATTGAGGTTGTCACATTTTAGCCCAAAAATGTGAGAAAACTATAGAAAAGAAGATTTTTTTCTTTTTCTGGATGGCCAGAGTCCTCCAAGTCCTGGCAAGCTCTGAGGGTAGATAAGATAAAGGTGGTACTGGACAAGGGCTAGCACCTTGAAAGGGCTTGTGCAGGCAGCAAGGATGGATGGAGGAACAGGAAGACCAGTGGGTACCTGTCAGCTCTGGGGCCTAGGCATGCTGTCAGAGCACCCTGCTCTGTTTTTGTTAAGTGGAGGATTAAAAATATCTCATAGGACTATCATAGGACTTTTAAATAATATCTTTAACACCATCATCCCATGTATCTAATAACAAGGAGGCACTTGACGTAGAGGCTCCTACGATGTTCATGACCACAGACAGAAGAATTACTAAATTCCACCCGGAGATCTGGCTTCCCCAGACCCAGTTATCTTTCTGCTTCATGGTGAAGTAAGGTGTTTATTGTTCCCAGAATACAGAATTCTTTATGTCATAGGCTCTACCTGATTTCTTGAGTGACATAGCTTTGCCCAGTAATGAAAAAGAGGATCCACAAAAATATACTGTTTTTAAGAGCACCCTAATTTTACTTAGTGAGTCTGGGCATTTGCTCTTTCTTTCCCTCCCTCGGTCCCTCTGTCCCTCCGTCCCTCTGTCCCTCCCTCCCTCCCTTTCTCCCTCTCTTCCTTCCTCTCCATCCCTCCCTTCCTTCCTGCCCTTCTCCTTTTCTTTTTTTAGGAGAGAATATTTCTGCATAACCCATGATAGACTCAAACTTGTTATTTTTTTGCCTCCATCTCTGGAGTGCTAAAATTATAGGCATGTACCACCCTTGTTGGTTTACTTATGCTGTATTTTTTAGGATTTATTTGTATCTATGTATATGCATGGTTACTGTTCTATTGCTGTGATGAAATACCATGGCCAAGGCAAATTATAAATGGAAAAATTTAGTTGGGGGCTTGCTTATAGTTTCAGAGGGTTAATTCAAACAAGATCATGATGGTGGGAAGACCGGTAAAAGGCAAACAAGCATGGTACTGGAGCAGTAGTGAGAGCTTACATCCTGATCTGCAGGCAGGAGGCAGAAAGAGAGTGAGATCAGGCCCAGCATAGGCTTTTAAATTTTCAAAATCCCAGTGACACACATCCCCCAACAAGGCCACATCTCCTCCAGTTAGACCACACCACCTTATCTTCCCTAAACAGTTCCACCATCTGGGGACTAAGCATCCAAACATATGAGCCTTTGGGGGCTATTCTCACTAAAACCATTACATGCAAGCATACGTGTTTGTATATGCCATGTCCACGTGGGTATCCACCAAGGCTAGAAAAGAGCACAGATACCCTAAAGATAGAATTAAAGAGGTTGTGATCCATCTGATGTGGGTGATGAGAACTGAACCTGGTTCCTCTGAGAGAGGAGCAAGTATTCTTAAAATGCCAGGCAATATTTCCAGCCTCCTCTGCCCACAGTTAATTCTTATACTGCAAGGAAATGATACAATCTTAAAATTGTTTTCCCTAATTTTATTAATTTTTTAAAAAATAAATAATTAATTTATTAATTTTCTTAAGCACACTGGTTAACAGGCAGAGGACATGGTAAAGGACCCAGAGTTTTGGGACATAGATTCAAGGTTTTTGGGATACTAGAAAAGCGGTTTTAGAATTAATGCCAACAATTTCACCACGCTTTTGTAGAGTGTTTCTGAGTTTAGCGAGTTCCAAGGCATAACTGCTATGACTGGACTCTCCCCTGTAAGATCAAACCAAAAGAACAGAAGCAGTTTTATAAGAATCTAGTAGTGCAAACACCAAAGAGCATTTTCCAGAACCACACACACTCAAATTTAAACAGATTTTCATTCAGGTATAGGACTCCTTTCTTAAAGGCTGACTCCCCTGACCCTAGTTTTAACTGTGTGGCACTAACAAGATTCCATGATGTACACTCATATCTGCACATGAATTACAAGTCATTATACTCTTTCAAGTTCTGTAATTTGTAGCAAATCACTTAGGTACACTGATTCCTCCTTTCTTCTTTCAATGGGCATAATAAAATAATATTCAACTTAATGACAATGCATAGAAAGCTGTTAGAAAGGATGGTACCTAGAATACAGAAAATTCTAGGAACTTGCAGACTTGAGCTCCTCTCTTCATGGAACTGGTAAGCCAGTGGCTAGAGGGGTCTTGGCCATGGCATCTCTTGGGGTAAAAGAGCCAAACTCTGGTCTTTCACTGTGCAGCCATGTGACAGTGACCACATCACTTCATTGCCTTACTTTAGATGCTTCATCTTGGAAAAATGAGGTCATAGTAGCATTTACCTCCCCTAGTTACTGTGAGAATGGAATAAGTGAAGCGATCCCTGGAAGTACACCACAAAGAAGAGGCCGTGTGTGTAGGTATAAAAAAAAAAACCCTACACACTGGAGACATTGACTTCTTTGACAAGGAGGTGTTTGCTGAAGAGGCTTCTATCTTGCAAGAGTGCCTGAAGTTTTCCATCAATGTTTTATGTTTCAGAAAGCTACATAATGTACAGAAAGCTATGAGCTCAACTATTCACTTTTGTGATGCCATTTGAGCTGAGCACGCATTCTGAGCAAGGAGGGACATGAAGGCGTTAGGGAGTGATGATTAGCTGGACAAGAAAATGTTGGAATTGTTACTTTATTATTATTAATAGTAGTAGTAGTTTGAGACAAGGTCTTTTTATACAGCCTAGATTCGCCATGATCTTGTGACACTCTTCCTCAACTTTCCGAATGCTAGAATTATGGGTGTGCACCACCATGCTTAGAAAAAAAGTGGAATTTGTACCAGAATTGGCACAGGCAATTTTAGTGGTGCATCTTGGTTTTGAAAGAAAAAGGGAATGGTAGGAACAGATGTGTTTCTGTCTAAGTCAAAAGAGAGTCTGGTGAGTACCACAAATGCGGCTTTATGTAGAGCAATAAGGCCCTAGCTGGTTTGCCTAACAGACAGGTCCTGGTGAGTGGGTTTATTTGATTTAGTGTGTGCTAAGATGGGAACATCTTAGAATCCTAAGAAGACAGATCTTTGGGAAACTGTCAACAAAGGAGGACATGCCTGAATCTGTCACAAAATCATTCAACTGAGAAGTATGTAGTTATCCCTTGAGTGTAATGTACAAGGAAAGCCAAAGACCAGAAAGATAGGAATTTCTCAGTTACAACTATAGTCAAGTAGGGAATTCGGATCTTCTTTAGGAGATTCTAATAGTGTCTAGGGGACCTACCATCTCACTTCTTGACATTGCAGTAAGATCACAAACATTTCCCCCTACAGCTAAGCAGCTACCACACATTATGCAGCTGCCTCTCTTGGGCAACAAGATCAAGACTCATTTTGCAAAAGTCTTGGAGGAATTGTCATTTGACTCAGAAGGGACTTGATTTACAGAGTGAAGGTGTTCCTCATCATGCACCTGTATTTATTTTGTTGCTTCTATCACATTAGTGCTGGTGCCATCGCATTTTGTGGAACTTGTCCTGTTTTGGGGACACTTTGTCAGTAGTTGCCTCATCAAGTATAGATTGTACAGAGCTTTAGTTTGCTGTAAGCTAAGAGACTTGGCATTTTCTCAGAGAACTACTTGCTTTAACATGCTTCTTGACTAGGGAAGGGGTTCTTGGAGCAAGAGGAATGTAACTAAACAAGGGAAAGAGGTTTTTTGTAGAAGGGCACATATTGTGGGATGGCCTGCTTAATACTGGCTTTTTTATTTTAATTGAAATGGAACCAAACTGTTCACTTATAAAAAGAAAGACCTCAGAAGGGCCAATGCCAACCAGCACCAGGGACAGGAAATATGTGGAGAGACCCTGGATCCCAGTTTTTTACATAGAACATGTTCATAGAGATACTTCATTTGTACACTGGAATGCATCTCCTATTCTATGTTTTAGACAGTGTGGGATGGATCAAATGCTGCTAATCTTGTTTGCTCCATGCCTCCTCATACATTCAACGTATATCAAAACTTCAAAGACACAAAGCTGAACATGAAGATGACAATTACCTCCTCAGAGGAAATCAACCATTCCTCTTCGAATGGAACGAGTGAGTGAGTGAGTAAGAATATTAAGACCTTTGTGCATGTTGGCACAAGCCATGCTTTAGACATGGAGGAACCTTCAGGGCCACTATGGAGCAGCCCCAAATAGCATACCTCTAGTCTGTTTTTAGCACCACACTCCCCTAACTCTCCAAATGCTGGTTAGATGATTCTGGGAATAATGAAGGCAATCACCTTGCATAGGAGTTACAGTGTATTAATTATTTTGTTTTTTAAGGCTGCCAGATTTCTGTTGCTATGGGAATATCTGTTGTTCTGTTTCTCACGCTGGAGTCATTTCTCCCTGAGACCCCCACAATTTTTGATGCTAAACTTCTAAGAAATAATAACTTTTAATAAGCAATTTCAGTACTCTAGACAGCCCAAACATGGTAGATGGCTTGAAAACCCACAATATTTGAGTTAAGTTGTAAGAGTAAATTTAACATTTGCATATCTAAGAAAAATGATACCCTAACCCTATGGCTACATAAAACAAAACAGGAAGATGTACCCAAGGCTTATTTAGATGCTATTAACATCAATTGGTATAATGAAACATGAACAGAACCTGTTTGACTTGATTTGATTTCATCCTACAACCCAATATTTGTTCCATTTTATACCTGACAATTTAAATAAAACCAAGACAAACAATAATTTTCAAGCACGTCTTGTTTAGATTATATAGAATTTAATTTTTAATGAGACTGAATACAAAAGAAGCCCTTGGAGAATTTCAGAGGTCTCTGTCAAATCTGTGGATTTTTTTTGATGACCTTTCTAAATTATTTTCCCCAACAGACTGAAGCTGTTTTATTTTAGCGGTTAGATATCAGACAGT
Source organism: Dicrostonyx torquatus (assembly GCA_028555095.1). Classification (NCBI taxonomy): domain Eukaryota; kingdom Metazoa; phylum Chordata; class Mammalia; order Rodentia; family Cricetidae; genus Dicrostonyx; species Dicrostonyx torquatus. Next base: position 752,490 of record JAQHUG010000237.1, on the reverse strand, counting down.
TATGAATGAGGGTTAGGAAAGCAACTCGGTAGCTTAAAGCATCTGCTGTGCAAGCATGAACTCCTGAGTTCAAGTTCCCACACCACCCACGTAAAATCCAGGCATGACTGGACATTGCCTGTGAGACCAGCACTGAGGGGCAGATCACGGAGCACACTCGTCAGCCAACCTATCCAAGGCCGTGAGCTTTAGGTTCCGTGAGAGAGTCTGTCTGTTGTGGAATATTCCTTTACCCTGTGTGAAGATGCACAATGGTCACTTGTTTAATAAAAAGCTAAATGGCCAATAGTTAACAGAGGTATAGCAGGGAATTCTCGACGGAGAGACATCTGGGAAGAAGAAAGGTGGAGTCTTCAGCCAGATGGCGAGGCAGCAGGATGGACAGTACAGAGCAAAGTAGCTGAAGCAGGTTAAGACAATATAGATGAAAAGATATGGGTTAATTTAAGTTATAAGAGCTCTTAGGGCCGGGCGGTGGTGGCGCACGCCTTTAATCCCAGCACTCGGGAGGCAGAGGCAGGCGGATCTTTGTGAGTTCGAGACCAGCCTGGTCTACAAGAGCTAGTTCCAGGACAGGCTCTTAGGACAAGCCTAAGCTGTAGGCCACACTTTCATAATTAAGTCTCCGTGAAATTATTTGTAACCTAGTGGTACTGACGATAAAGTTCGTCTATACTTGTCTCAAAAGAATAAGGCAGAAAGTGAAACAGAAAGATATTTGATATTTTCCTCTGTCCTCTTTACTGAAATACACATATATACACACACACACACACTAAATATCACACACACATACACACACAAGCAAACAAAACAAAAATTTTAAGAAACAGTCATGAACAGGCAAAGAGTAGGACATTTGGATATATGGCTGGGATGAGTTCCCTATTTGTCTTGTTCTCATGACCTGAAACTTGGCAATTCACTAGGACTCTTTCAGAAGACAGGCTTTCTTCACACAGACAGCTGTGTAAACACTTCTGGATCAAGGGTAAAGTCTGTAGGCAGAGTGAGAGACTACTGAAGTCTGATCGTATGGGATCACCCAACTGAATGCATAATGTGTGAGTTGATTTATATCTTTGTTTCAGTCTCTTCACCTGTAAGATGGAGGTAGCAAGAGACCCTACTGATTGCTTCTTGGATGTAATTTATATATTTTATCTCCATCGAGAGACCTTTGTTGGAAGCCAATGGCCTACTGGAGCCCACTGTATTTTAAAGAATGAGAAAACTTTGGCCTTGAATCAAGGAACCTAGGAGAAAGTTCTCTGCTGACTGACTTCACTGAATCACAGACCCCAGGGTGTTGACCACTGCCTTATGGGCTCACTGCAACCAATCCTGAACTACATTTTCTGTCGTTCTCAATGTTCTATGTGCTCTGCCCATCAGACTCTTTGCAACTAACTGCCCAAAATGTCAGGGACATGAGAATCTCTGTACGTTTGTGCATTCTCTTTCCTCCCACTGAATGCCCTCCGTATGCTCTTCCAGACTGTCTGTTAACTGCTTCTCTTCTGCCTCTGGCTGCAGAACACCTGCGTTTTTGACTAGACTGTGACATACTGAGGGTAGGGAAGGACCACTTCTTATACGCTGGGGCTCAGTAGGGTGTGTCCAAAGCCGAGTGGGCAGGTAACAGCTGTTTACAAATATTGAGAGATCGAGTTTGTTTTCACTAGATCTCGTAAGAACACTGAGCATGTCTGCTTTATACTGTAGAAAATAACATGTGCGAGTCTCTCTCTGAACGCGAATCAATAATGCCATGTCAACACTGATACACTCTCATTACAGTCCAACGTGCAGTGTATTCTTAGACCATTCCTCTACTCCTTTGGAAGCCCAGAAAAATATTCAAGTGGCAATTATTTTATGTGTCCCTGAAAATGTCAATAGAAATTCCTCTGTTAATGGAGCACCTGCCTTCTGCCAATAAATGAGGACATCCTGCGTAGTGACTGCACTGTTGGACTCACTGTGAAAACATGCTGGAACTCCATGGCAACCTCAGTTGTGTCCTGAGAAGATACCGTTTCCAAAGGGCATCTGGGAGGAGAAGGGGTCTGAGCTGATCATTTCTTTCATCTAGCTTTGGAAGGAACATCAGTAACAAGACTACCTCATGGAAACAGTGCCTCAAGTTCTCCCTTGTGTGAGCATAGCTCACTTAGACAGACTACACTGCCTATTTCTAGAGGCTGCAGAGAACTAGGTGAATTCTCACACGAGACAGTTTGAGAGTTTAGCAACATGCAGCCAAAACAAATTTCTTAGGTAAAATTAAGTATCTGATTATGCCAGGGGTGCATCTGTCTTATTCATTAAGACATATTTCTGAGAATGTAATTAACATGACCCACCAGATGGAAGAAAAGAGATGAGGAACCAAGCTTACGCAAGCTCTTTCTTATGGCCAGGAAAAAGATAGGTTGAGTTATCACTATGTGGTGTCTGATACCAATATACTGAGGTAGATCCTGTTCTGTTGTGCCAGAATTTTGGACTTGACATTCTTCTACCTATCTGTAGTGGGAAAAAGCATAGGACAGAAATCTATAAACTGAAAGGCCAGTGACTGGAGTCTTTGACACAGGTCCTACGTGCTAGCCCAACACATTTTGCTAGTGATTTATCAAACACTGATATGAAGAGTGAAAAAAAATCCTACAAACAAAGTGCTCTTGCTTTGGTAGTATGGTTTTCTGATTGTAATGCTCCCAGTTTCTTCTAGAGAAAAAGCATGGGGATTCTGAGCATTTGTCAAAGCAACAGCATTGCTATTCTGGTAGGTAGTTGAGCTTTTCTCTCTCAGGTTTTTATCTTTGTTTTGGTATCCTTGATGTTGTAAGCCAAGATTGAGAAATCAAATTGATTTCTTTTTGAGGGTCATAGCCATCGCCAAAGGGAACAACACTGTGCTAATATTTAGGAATATTGATAAGGAAAAAAACATCATGGGGAGGCTGATATTCGCCTCTTAGAAATGTGTGCAGGGCAATGTTCCCATGTTACTAAAGGAAATGTGCATTTGAAAGGCTAATGGTATGAAATCTGTGCCCCAACCCCTACACAAGATCATACTTTGTTTGACTTTGCAAACTGACTTAAATGTTAGAAACTATCCTAGGCTATGAATAATACACAGTTAGGTGAGGGTACATGCATTTAACTATGTTTTAAATCTCGTGATGACCTGGGCCCCTTTCCTGGGGAAGCAGGCTTTAGGAGTTCCTATGGCATAACTGGTAGTGTTTGCTTACAGGGTGCTCTAAGAGATGTACTAAAGACCCATCCTTAATATTTGGGCTGTTTGGTGGTGCTCTTCAAAGACCCTCCCAATAATAATCTCATTACAATCATAAATGTGTGCAATCAGAATCAAATCGTTGCTGGCAGACAGAAAGTACATAAATTCAAGAGATGGGGAACAAAATACATATTCTAGTTTGCGTTCTATTGCTGTGATAAACAACATGACCAAAAGTGCCTTGAAGAATCAAGGGCCGTTTTCACATATATATCCCAATTATAGCCAACCACAAAGGGAAGCTAAGGCAGGGTGAGAATCGGGAACCTGGAAGCACGAACTGAAGAGAGGCTGAAGGAAAGCTGCTGACTGGCTTGCTCTTGTGGTTTTCTCAGTTTGCTTTATAAAACCCAGGGCCAATCCCAGCACTGCTCACAATGGGCTGGGTGCTCCCATACCAATGGAGCACATCAAAACGCTAAAAGCTGAGAGGCCATTAAGTATGTATTTGTGTATATAAAGTAGCATGGTAGTTGTTCATGCATACTTAGAATTGTTTTAATGAGGAGCTTAGCTAAGATTCATAGAAGAAATATGTAGACCAATAAAGATACTGAAATTGGATAAGATCTAAAAAGACATTTATTAGGTTTCTGGAATAAAGTCCCTATTTTTGTATTACCTTACAAGACACAGAGCAGGGAGGAGGGAGAATAAAAATTCTAGACAATACCCAAACTCCACAGTCAGTTCATAGCCAGACACTTGGAAGATGTGTCACGGCTAACATTATCCATGGTGCTGAGTTAATGATCGGCATTATTATTCAATTAGTAATCTTTGCTGTGGGATAAAAGGAAGAAGCCAAGTGTTTTTTATTCCTTCAATTCAGATCATGGTCTTCTTTTTCTTAAAAGTTTCCGGCTTTTGATTAATAAGGCCCACTTCAGGCAGAGAATCCCTTCTAGAGCCACATAAAATGGTAACCTTTAGAAAACATTGCATCTGAATGTCAGGAAACTGGGCACTGGCACACTGAGCGGGCAGGCATCTATCAAGTTCAGATGGCAAGGATGGGAGGTGGGGAAGGGAGAGGAAGAGTCTTACGAATCAGGTATTCCAAGGCAATGAGTGTTTGAGCCCTGTACTTTGAGAATAGGCTGAGGAAAAGAAGATCGTCTCTCCATGCAGAAAACCACCTTGTGGGCATTCCTCCTAGAAACGGATACTGAACTAGAACATGTCATTCTGCCCTCCAGCTGTGTGCTGGAAAACTCATGGCTTGGTACACACCGAGAGGCTCAAGAACACACTGCACATGATAAATGCTCGCAAATATTGGGTCTAAGTGGATTGGTTTGTCATTCCTGGATGAGTAAGCATGAAAAATAAATAGCACAGATGTGGAAAAAGTACAACCGAGAGAGCTGAGCCATCATCTGAGCACCGTCGGAAAGTGTTTCTCATCTTCAAACAATGTAGAAAACGCTGTGAGGAAGGACAGGTAACTATTAGGAGACAGAATGACGACAGGAAGAGTATTCTTGGAGGGAAAGGGATAGGTCAAAGGCTAGCTTAAAATGAAATTTGAAAATAATATGAAAAGTGTGAAAAATGAAATAGTCATTTTAATATGTACAGGGAGGGTAGTAAGAAGCAAAATTGGCACTACAGGAAATGGAGTCAGATACTCACAAAGATAGTATATACCCTCTAAAGGGAGTAAATGGGATACAAGATAGACGACACATAAAATGGGTAACAGAAATAACTTAGTGCTGACAAATACTTGCAGACAAGAGACTCAGTAATCCCAGCACTTAGCATTGTGTCCCTACTAAGACATCTGAACGGAAGGATAAGAACACCAAATGGACACAGAGCAATGAAACTCTCAGACACTGCTGGTGAGAGGGCAAAATGGCACAACCACTTTCAAAATGTTTGGTTGCTACTTGAGAATTAAACATGCATCTTGTGACTTCAGAATTTGATCTGTTGCTGATTGCCAAAGTGAAATAAAAGTATGTACATTACAAGTCTGTAAGAATAGTAAGTCAATTTTATTAATAATAGTCCCTAAGTGTGAATACTTAAGGCATCACAAGAAATCAAGAGTACAGAAAACTGTAGTATACGGGGGAAGGACAGCAATGGAAGAGGGGATGAAATAGGATAGGGATAGGATAGAGGAGAGGGTAAGAAGAGGGATAAATATCAATAAAGACCTTTTGAAAAAGTCACATGGAAACCTACTACCTTAGAGTATTCCTAAATCTTTATATACATATAAAGATGATTAAATGGAGATAGCCTATAACTAGGCAGCATTTCCTTATTAGACACCAGAGGCTGACAAATAAGGATCTTTGTGTCAGAAATGGGTTGGTTACTTCTATTGTTGGCCAGCGAAGTCCCATATACCCCAAAACATTGCTGGTTATTGCCAAAGGTTTTAGTTACCCCTCCAAAGCCTGACAGTAAGACCCTATTACTAGAGATGCCATATACTCGAGTTATAGAACATGGATCAGGTAGCAACTTGAAAACTTTAGCCTTCTTGGCTAGTTTCAATGATTCTAGAAGGTGTTAAGCACCCTACAGGAGAAAAGTAATAATCACTGTCACCCAGTTGTAAATCCTGAGAGCTATAACAATAACCTGCCTAGCAAGATGTGCCCACTTAAGAAATAACAGAATGAATGCTATGGGAGTAACCAAACTCTGATTGTATTTAAGACCTGATCCATGAGATGGAACCCATACCTGACCTTGTTTTTAATCCAGGCCACAAACTGAGAGCTAGACATGTCATAGATCCTCAGAAAGAACATACCACTATTATTCTGTTGAAGGACATAGTGTTAACTCCGAGTGACTTATTGCTATACTTAGAGATTAGTGCATCTCTCAAATCTCATCAGAGAGGTGTCTTTTGTGCAGTACATGATGATTAACAGAGACTCCTCCCCAACTGGCCAACATGCAGAGGATAAGAGACTGCAGAATACTCTGTGCTAAATGGCACCTTGATATCACACTTTCTCCTCTCAAAGCTCAAGGTTGATTGCAGAAGAAGGGGTGGAAGATACTAAGAGCTTGAGTTGGTGGATAGTTACAAGGGAAGAGTAAATTGTGGACACAGCATGGCAGTGGCATATGAACTCACGATGGCATACACCAGTATACTGTTGTACACACATGACCTGATCAAGCTCAAGCCAGACAAAATCAGCATGAATAAGGGAAGTGGGCATGAGATCCCAGCTCTAGCTGAGGAGTGATCTCATTGGCAAACGAAAGCTGCTGGAGATGGAGTTAGCTTCCTCCCTTCCGCCTACAAGCTTCTACTGTGGTACAACAAGCTTTCAGACCACTTATTTTTTCATCATTAAATAACTCATATGATCAGAGTTCTTTGGGAAATCTCCATTTCAAGAATATTCCATGTCTTTTTTGAGATCATAATGTAATTACATACTTTTCCCACCCCTCCATTTTCTTTAAGGGTGTGCCCTCAGGTAGGATGTTCATGCTTGAGTGGGAGGTTCCACCCCCAATAAAAGAGCAGCACAATTTGGAATTGATGGACTTTAAAGAAACAAAGTTGGGTAAGTAGAGAAGGGGTGTAGACCTGGGAAGATTGATCAAAATATGGTATATGAAGTTCTTAAAGAAGAAAAAGGGAGGAATACACTTATTGATTAATACCCAGTCCTAAGTGAGCTGGAGTAATGTAAGCCACACGTGAAAAAGTCTCAAAGCATGGAAAAAGAAGCAAAAATGAACTTAAGGATCTGACACATAATGTACGAGCCCACTGATGAACTTGTTAGGACAGACCAAGTCAATTAAAGGCGGCAGGAATCAGGTCAGTGGTTGTTTGCAGTAGGGGGCTTGCTTGGGGTGGTGGTGAGGAAAGCTCCTCAAATAATGGAAACAGGTAGGAATTTGGATCCTACCAGAGAGAGCATTTAACAACACTGATGGTTGTTTAAACACAATTTTAAACACTGAGTCTTTAAAAGCACTGATTGAGCTGCACATGCTTGTGCACTGCATGGGAGTTGTCACTCTATAAAGGAAATATTTAGATTTTAATGACTCAAAAGGGGAAAATGTATGGAGGCAGTAGTCAATTAAAAACACTTAAAATTTTTAAAAATTAAAAGTACATATAACAGTATCATAATAATGGAAATACGAGTCTGTGAAATGAATGATTCAGTAAATGCCATGGAAAATCAATTAAAATGAGCTTATATCAGGTACATCGAGACAAACATCTTTGTTTTATTAAAACTCAGATAAAACAAAGTTTTCTGGATGTTGAGTGGGTCACTATGAAAACATCATTATGTAAAGTGTATTTTTTCTTTTTTTAATTTATTTTTTATTGCTTTATAAATAATACCATTCAAAATTTCCACTTCCTCCCCTCCTCCCATTTCCCTTCCACTACTCACCCTCCTCCCTCACCCTCCAGTCCTAAGAGAGGGCAGGGTACCCTGCCCTGTGGGAAGTCCAAGGCCCTCCCCAGTCCATCCCTAGGAAGGTATGCACCCAAATAGACTAGGATCCCAAAAAGCCAGTGCATGCAATAGAGACAAATCCCAGTGCCATTATTATTCGCTTCTCAGTCTGCCCCAATTGTCAGCCACATTCAGAGGGTCCAGTTTGATCCCATGCTCATTCAGTCCCAGTTCAGCTGGCTTTGGTGAGCTCCCATTAGCTCAGGCACACTGTCTCAGTGGGTGGAGCAACCCCTCATGGTCCTGACTTCCTTGCTCATATTCGCCCTCCTTCTACTCTTCAACCGGACCTTGGGAGTATTTTAAATGTAATGTATTATTTTAAATACTGAGAAAAAGGTTGAAATTGGATTAAAATTCTCATCTTCAATGAAATGATTTTAAAAGACCATTTCATCCAGAAGTTGCTTAGGTAAATATAGAGTCATCATTCATTTTGACAAGCATGGGATTTTCTGGAAATTTAACAGAAGCTACTCATTGATATAAGAGAAGTGTAACCACGTTTTAAAATTTTGGAAAAATTGAAAACAAAACAAAATGATGTGGGCTCTGTATGCTGTAAATAACACTGGTTTATAAAGAAATTACTTTGAGCCTATAGCAGAGCAGGGCAGAACAGAGTGAGGCGGGGTGAGTGGGGGACTAAAATGAATGCTGGGAGGAAGAAGGCTGAGTCAGGGAGAGGCCATGTAGCCCCGCCAAAGACAGCACTGGAACTTTACTCAGTAAGCCACAGCCTCATGGCAATACACAGGTTAATGGAAATTGGTTAAATTAATATGTAAGAGGTAGCCAATAAGAAGCTAGAGCTAATAGGCCAAGCAGTGATTTAATTAATACAGCGTTTATTTTGGGTCTGACCTGCTGGATGTTCAGAAACAAACAAGCAGCCTCATACTACATAAAATGGAGTCCATATAGCAAGAGGCAGATGGAAAGGAAAACACTGGGAAACAGAAACTTTCTTTTTCCAAAAATGAAAAAAATGAATCAAATTTTTATAGTTTTGAGTATTATAATTGATGTAGAAAGACAGGAACCGTGTCACTAGTAAAATACATTCTAGAAACAGTGGGTTAAAGTCAGTTGGGTCAGGTTCTTTAGTTCAGAGCTCTGACTCATGACAGCAGATTGATATCCCCTAGAACACTGAAAATTCTCCACCAGAGGTGTTCTTCTTGAATTTGATATTAGAAATGATATTCACTATTATCATTATTTAATATTACAGTAATATTATCATTATTTGCTATGTAGACCAATGATCTAAATATCAGATAAAAACTAGATGCAATCATGAGAGTGGAAAAAGCATTGTTATTTACAGATGTCATAAGTTAATTTCTTAAGATGAGACATACTTTATAACCAGTGGCTAGCTGGAGAGTAAATATACATAAGTTAATGTGTATTTCACAGTTCAATAGTACCAGAGAGAAGATGTGGGGGAAAATTAATCTATAATGAAAAACAAATACTAAAAACAACACATAAAATCTTCTAGAAAAATTATGCAGGACCTAAGATTAAAAACAATAAAGCTTTCAAAAGAAATGTAAAAGAAGATTCATGCAAACAGAAAGAAGTTCACTATTTTTTGATGGGCTAACTAGATACATGAGTTAGTTTTTATAACTGACCTGTAGATTTAGCACACTCCCAATCAAGTAGTCAATGTGAGATTTTATATCTCTGTGTGTGTATGAGAATATATCTAGCTATGGGCACACACAAATATAATCGTGTTAGCAACATGCACACATGGATAGGCTTTTCCAAGTCTTCAAAACCATGTCAGAGTGCATCTGCAGGAGCACACTGGCAAGAAAAGTTGATCAATTTTGGAAGTAATTATTTTTTAACAAGAAAAATATATTTTATCTTAAGTAAATTGTGATATCTTTTTTTCTGGGCAATGGTATAATGAGTGGTGCCATTGTGTGTGTGTGTGTGTGTGTGTGTGTGTGTGTGTGTGTATGTGCAGATTTGACCTGTAATGCCAGGAAAAGAAGTCACACGATTTTAAGTCAATATAGAAATCCATTCTTCTAACCCTCCTCTAATTTCAGGGTCATACTTTGTCATTTGTTGGATGCTAGCATGTCTATGCTTACATAAAATTACTGTCTTCTGTCCCCTGAAAGTACCAAACAAAACCAAACTGTCTTGGGAAAGAAAAGATTAAGATTATTTTTTCCCGAGGCAAATGTGTAGAAAGGTAATCAAAGCCAGAAACACAGTTCCAAAGATCAAAAGAGCACTCAGTCCATGCTGTTCAGAATTGACCAGTTCTGGAGGACACAGGGACTTCAGATGCCTAGAATGGAACACCTCATAAACATTAAGAAAGACCATTTCTACTGATTTTGTAAACAAAGTATAATTAAGCCTCTTTTCCCTCCATCCTCTGAATAGGTGCCAGAGATACAAAATGTAAACACTCTCCAAAGAGTCCAATTATGCCACATGATACACCATTTACTTCCTTACTATCCTAAAAGAACCATTTCAACTGTGCAATGATCCAAAGGGCTTTCTTGTATCATTTTCAAATATAATAATAATAATAATAATAATAATAATAATAATAATAATAATAATAGGTTTATCAGTGCCATTCATCTTTTTTACTAATCTCCCTCTTGTAGCCAGTCCATGGGCATCCAAGCTTACCTCATAGAGTATTGTCTAGAGCAGCCTTCGGGGTTCTCAAACATCTAGCAACAGGTTCATGTTATATCTCTACCCTCCAGGTTTCCTATTTATCCCTCAGTGACCTGGCAGTGCTTGCATTTCCCCATTTCTTCTCTTGCTATTTTCACATACATGCCTGTTCTCTCCACTTTGGTGATGCTGAAAGTGCTTTTCCTGTAACTAAGAATTTTTTTTCCTTTTTTTGAACTTAGACCTCCCACCACTCTCTTAGGCTTGATCTATGAGATAACAGTGTGCTATTTTTTTGTTGTTCAAACCACATCTAACAATGTACTTGATGTGTGTATGTATGTTTGCGTGTGTGTGTGTGTGCATGTATGTGTGTCCAGGGTGGGGATTGCCTACTCTAGGCAGGCTCCTATGACTGAGCTACATCCTTATCCAGGGAGCCTATTATTGATGTCTGTTCCCTTGCTATTTCAAAGACTCTGTACAGACAGAGACCCCTCAGCTCATTTGTAATTTTCCAGCATCTGGAACAGTTTCTACAAGTGTGAGAAATGTTTTGATTCATGAATTTTACAGCATAGTCCCCAACAATGACTATGATAAATTTTAATTTGAAATTATGCACAAAACTTTCCACGAAAGCGTAATTCCTTCCATAACCCAGTTCAGTTATTGCAGATTAACTTTTCCTACTGGATCAAGAAGGAGGGTAGGAAAAAGAAACCAATGCAAAATAAAATTTCCAAGATCTAAGTAACAGGGTTTATTCAGCCCATTATGTTAAAATATGTCCCAGATTTCCTCATCCCACAGAAAGAATGTGGTTTGTGTAAACTCTTGGCATACAATCCAACAGAGACAAACCATTAGCAGAGATCTTTCCTCTCAATTGTCACATGATCTTTACAGACAAAGCAGGATGTTAGTTTTATTCTGATTCTTTTTGACACTCTAGAAAGCTTAACTGTGGTCACAACTGAAACTTAAAGGAATTATGATCAAATTAGTAGTCAGCTTAGGATGTTATATAAGAGACAATGTCTTCTTTTCATGTAGCTCATTTGTCTCTTCTGTGCTTTCTCATTTCTACTCTACTTTCACACTTCTGTTTTTTTTCCTGTTGATTACAGCTCTCCATTAGTAGGAAGAGCTGGTCTGATGAACCTTCAACACAGAGTTCTGGTCTAGTTGTTACAATGTAAGGACTCACAAAGTCTAATGAGACCCAGTGATAGAAGCATAAAGTGACAAAGAAGATGGGTGAATAGGGTTATTTAAGGACAATCATGAAGATTAGAATTACTCTGTATTCAAAGATACAGCAATCCTAATATGGGCTGGACATGTAGATAGAAAAGATCAGCTCAAATAAATCATTTTCCAATACTACAATTATGAAAAATTCCATAGGTCAGAGTTATAAAAATGAGAGCTCTGTTATACAATCTGTCTAAGAATTAACTGAAAATATTCACTATCTCAAGGTATGTTTGTTATTGATCACAAAAAAAGGATAGGGTAAACAAACACTTCTAAAAATCCATATGTGACAAGAGAATAATGACCTGTTAATGTTGGTTAAGTGAAAATTAATTAAATTAAATTGATTAAGTAATTGGTTAGATAAGATTATTTATGATAGAAAAGTGTTCAATGAATGTAAACTAAATATTGAATATTAGACTTAATTTAGGATAAATAAGTCAAGCTATGACTTCATATAGATTCTTGGGATTCAGAAAATCTTGAACAGCCCATAGGTCCACTGGTTCTGTTTATTATTTTTGATTTGATTTTATAAGAACAGAGCCACTCTCATTCACTTATGCAGTCATTGTTCATGGTTGTTTTTGCATGAAAAGGGCAGAGTTGAGTGATCACAATACAGGCCATATGACCTACAAAGTCTAAAATACAATTATTATTTCTTACAGAAAATGTAAATACTCAAGGCTAGGGAAGATAAGGGGCATCCTTAATATTTTAGATTCACGATAAGTATGAAAGAAATTCTCTAGCCATCACCTGTTGGTGGATGCAGAATGTTGGCCAGAGGAGCAACTTTGAATAATCTTAAGAAGATAGAGACATTTGCTAGTCATGTCATCTTATCTTGGCAGGTTATTTTTTTTTCTTTGCAGATTTCCTAGTAAAGTTAATGATACTTTGTGAAGTTCAGGAAGACAGCGAGTCAGCAAGTTTTCCGACTAGCTTTAGTTCTTTTCAATTCTAGACTTCCCATCTAATCAGAATCATTGAATTATTGGTGAATGAAACTCAGAAGTACTAAGGGACATCATAAACTTAGATGGAATCAGAGCACAGGGCTTCAGGTGTCTAGATCAACATGCTATTCTTTCTTGTGTGGCAACTATCCTAGAAATTCTTTGCTCACAAAGAAATGGAAACCAGGCTTCAGAAATAGTGATATCTTCCCGTACATTTGAGTTTTTTCACAGGTAAGCTCGCTAACACACGGTCAGTTTGTATGTATGTATTATGACATGCTTTGATAATAATGACAGTTGTACTCCCTAACAGCTACGTAGCAAAGGACTAAGGAAACCACTATCCTGTTGTGACATTCTGGTTCCTTGCATGCATGATGGAGCATGTATTCCCAAAGAATGTTCACTCATGGGTAATTCCCAGTAACTTTGTCTACTAGTACTGCTCAGAAAATAGATTCCATTGTTATAAGAGAAGCTATTTCCTAACCTACCAGCTTTATCCTTCACAGATTGGTATTAATTAGAAGGAGCTGTGCTTTTTGAGGGTGAAACTACTAGAATTCTTTCATGTTTGCTGAGATATCAAATTCTTTAGAAAAATTTAAATTTCCTGACAGGACCGATGGGACAAAAGCCACAACAGCGTGCAGGGGTAAAAGTTGGGATTAGAGAAACTGTCTACCATGCATAAGGTCTTCTTGGGCTTGTTCTCTGGAACTAAAAAAGAAAAGAAAGAAAGAAAGAAAAGAAAAGCCTCAGTAATGAATGGTGTTAATTATTAAGACTTAAAATTTTAAATACTATTATTAAACTCTTCATGAGTGGGGCTGCGACTTAGCGGTCAATATCAAGTATGAGATTTGATTGGGATTGAATCTTTAGCTGCTTTTACAAAGAGCCAGTGTCATCCTTCCATTCCCAATGAATGCTTGCTATTGATTGGATACGTTTACCTGCAGAAAGTCTCAGCATCAGGTTCCTACTTACACAGAGGCAAGATTCTTTGAGAAACTTAATGCTTGACAATAGAAGGATGTCTTTGCTATCTACCACTAGACAATAGTCACACCCCATCAGAAACTCTTTGCGTCTAAGGGAAGATGAGTAGGAAAGGGTTAAGGCCATTTTGCAGATGAGGTTTCCATGGAGTACTACTGTGAAGGGAAGTCGTTTATATGTGAACATGCATTTGCTGCAGCCTTAAGCACTACGTCTACGTGGTGAGAATGCCTATGTCTGTTTTATGTTTCGGTTGATGACTGCCCCAGTCCATGTATGAAGTATTACTCTGAAAGAAACTCACAGCATTTGAAGTTATTACTCTGGCTTATGCCTTAGATTCCAAAGCCTTCACTGTGGTCATTGATTCCCACTCCAACAGTGCTACATAGGATACGTGGCTCATGTTACTACTGTTACTGCCCGTGTTTTAATTTCTTGTAACTTTTCACTATTGGATTATTGTCATATACTTTATTTCCCCAATAAAAGTGTTCTACATCAACACACAAAATGTTTAAGGAATTAGATAGAGAGCCGGGCTGTGGTGGCGCACGCCTTTAATCCCAGCACTCGGGAGGCAGAGACAGGTGGATCTTTGTGAGTTCGAGACCAGCCTGGTCTACAAGAGCTAGCTCCAGCGCAGGCTCCAAAGCCACAGAGAAACCCTGTCTCAAAAAAAAAAAAAAGGAATTAGATAGATGTGAGTAGTACCAAAGATAAACCACAATGACAGGCACCTAAACCTGTATCTTTTTGCACGACCACCCTCAACTAGTGGCACACACCATGCAAGTCCGAGGGCCCCTCCATGTAGCCAGAGGATTCCAAGTGTCTCTCTTCACAATTGTCTGGCCTTCTGGATGGTTTAGTGAGTCACAATCCCCAAATCATTCCATCTCTCACAAATGGAAACAGATCTGCTTTGTTAGGTGAGTTTTCAGTCCTCAGTGCCCCAGGCTCAGTTTCTATAAGCCCAGTCTTGCCTTTGGCCACTCAGGCCTTTGGCCAGTCTGAGGCCAGTCTAACAGGCTCTTCCACTCCAGTGGCAAGCTTTGCTTTCACCAGCAGTGAGATTTTCCCAGCTGTTTCAACCATGCCTGTGGCCAGTGGCTCTGCTGTATTTCTGAGATTTTACATCTGCCTGGCTTTACCAGAGGAAGAACAGGTGCTTCTGCCTTCAATTTTCTGGGAACTGTACACTGACTAACCAGCTCTGATTTGCCTGCTGGCATCAAATGTAGGGCAAATGGAGACGTTACATGGAGGTATCTTCTCGCCCATCTCTCTTGAGGAGTTTTCCTGCGTGCTTATCAGATTTGGACTCCAAAGACTCATAATGTAGCTCTCTAGATAAATATTTAGCAAGAACAATGGCCTTGAAAGTGCACTCTCTGTGACTGAGTGGACAAAGCACCAAACCACCAAACTGTGGGTCTTCATTCCAGGGTCTTTCTTCCAAGTGTGGCAGATAGCTAAAACCACAGGGGTCAGAGGTGGACTCATGGCGAGCCAATGGCAAAGGATCACAGGTTACTCCACCCTCAAACCTGTCCTGATTTGCAGGCATGGGCTTGTTCACTTTTTACAAATGTTCAAAAGAAATTTAGAAACTTTTCTATGGGTCACTAACCTGTTCCATCACTTCATCCCTTAAAGTTTAGTGCTGAGTTATGTGCCGTCTGTCTGGTTCCAGCAAATGGTTTCTATTGTAAGATGTGCAAACATCTCTCATACACAGCCGGTTCTGAGTCCTTGGAAAAGCCTAGCTCTTTATTATGCAGAATTAGAAATAAGGGCTGTGATATGGAAGGCTTATTCTTAACTCAGTTAGATACTAAGAGGGCTTTATCACAACTATATTTTATGAGCATATCAGAGTAGCTACTGCAAGGGATGATGGGAGTGTTCACTGACTTTAACATGTTTCTCCTTATGGCTGGTAGGAAAGCTTCCTAGTCTATATTAGGTAGTTTCACTGCCAAGGACATGAACATGCCAGAAGCATTTCCTTCTTGCCCTGCATGGTTTATAGATTTTTTTGGCACATTCTTAGGAACATGCAGTTCAGAAGAGGAAGGCGTTTTCAAGAGGAAAGCAGACAATAAATGGGCAGAAAACTAAACAAAAAGTAATTAGGGGCTTCTGTGGAGCTCCCCTCCCCCAGTGGGGTAAGTAGTAGAATAAAGAATTTCTTTTTAGAATAGAGAGTAATGATAGTAGATATGGGTTGAGACAAGCAGGTAAGTTTATTTTTTAGGCCTCATATTAAACCCAAACTGATTCTTAAAGAATCTTTTTTAACGAAGATATGCATACAGTCAACTGGTCATTAGTGTCTGACAGTCACATACAACTGGGATGGAGGCCAACAGGAAAGGCAGTTTTCTGCCTGATCGTCTTAGAACCTACACCTCTACATGGTCAGTCTTCATTTCTTTCAGTCACATAGACAGCTATTTGCTTCCTAATTGTCTGTAACTTGTTTAGTAAGTTTACCAATAATGAGTAATGAGGCTCTAAGGAAAGAGTGGGCTCTGGGGCAGTACACAAAGGAGAAACAAGGATGCTCCTGCTCTTGGGTATGTCAGAGTGTAGTGGTGTCGGCTAAGAAGCATCTGATTGACACAGGATAGATAAAGGTAATGAGGAAGCACCATGGGTGTAAATAATACAATTAAGATTATCCTGTAGGGCAGCATTTGCCTTCTCTCATTCTTCTTCCATGTCTTAACAGGTAGTTAATTCCATTGACTGATTTTTTTCAACCCTACCCAGCACTCTGAATATACATTCCATGTGGTCCTTTTCTACTAAGGGGGTCTCCAAAATCTGTGATGACCTGAAGCTCACAGTGAAGGGAAATATAATAATAACATATATAAATAAACATATAATAAAAATATAAATAAACCAAAAGGAAATATAAATAATAACAATCTCAAGTCCTTGAATAAGATCAAGTCTTAGCAGGCTTATATCCCAGGATTCATCCTGGTTACTTAACAAATTCTACCTTAATTATTTATATACCTACTATTGATAGAACATGCCAACCAATATATAGGTGGTATATTTCATTTCATCTCTTCCTCCATACATCTCTGAAAATGCATCAGTTTATCCTAAATAACCACACTGAATAATCCATTTGAGTTTAGAAATGAAACTCCAGAGTGGAGAAGACTCAGAACTCCTAATTGATGGGGAAAGGTTGTAACCAATCAAATTAATGAAACTAATAGCCATGCCCGCCATTAGCTAATTATTTGGGTTGGACCATCAGGACCCCCTGATAAATAAAAGGGACAGGCCACGTGTGCTCTCTCTCTTGGCCCAGTGCTCTCCCTCGGAAAGCGTGGGATCCTGGATCTGGTATTGTGAGTTTGTTTATATTCTTTCATCTATTAAAATATATATTCTAGAGATAGCTGGCTCGGGTAATTAATTCATTAATTACATAGACACCTAATAGTGTCAACAAGGGGCAGTAGTCTTTGGCTTCATGGAGTCATAGCATCTTGGAAGACAGAAGAGTTATTAAGAGGTTCTGATCCATATTCTCACACATGGATTTTTGAAAATTTTGGAAAGACTGAAGAGTCTTCATGCATAATTTTTGCCACTTTAGTCTTAACCATGAGCAAAAATAAAAAATTAAAAGTCACAGATACAAACACTGGTATGATGTTAATGAAGTCACCTGAAAAGCCAAATCAGAAAGTTCTGAGAGACATAATGCATCAAATCTAATTCTGATCAAAGTGATGGGATTAATTTCACCATCCTCTAACTGCCACCATGCTGCTCTGACCCGACTGACTGGGTGTTATCTGAGGGCATTGCTACACTTGATATATTTAATACAAGTGTTCTGATAAAGAACTTACATTAATGACTTGAGGTTGAATTTTTAAATAATTAAGCCCTTTATAATATTTTGAACTATTTGGAGAATATTCAATATTTGAAATGGCTTTTAACTTTTAATTAAGTGATGCTGCCAGGGAAACCTTCAAAACTTAATGAAAAGCATAGTTTCCTTTTTCTTTTGCAATTTTGAATCTGAAACTTAATTCAATTATGAGAAATATGTGATGTGTGTTGTATAACATTTTAATAACACTCTTACTGAAAAAATCAAACAAACAGATTGATGATTTGATTAAAATTAACAATCCCAATAATGCATATCAGTCTCTATTGAAAACCACCCTGTGGCAGCTGAAGCAAAAGAAAAGATTGTATCATTTTTAATTAAAATATTTATGAAGCTTAAGATTACAGCATAAAAGATGAACCATTAAAATTACTACCTTACGGTCATTGCTGAAGCATGTATTATGTAGATTGAAGAGACCTTAATGGATACGCATAGACCTCAATTCTGCAAATCAATTCTTAGCATCATGAGGAAGAGGGAAAGGCCTGCCACTTTCAGGCTGTTAGTGGAAGTTGAGTCATTTGAGAGCAGAATTCTCTAGCAGTGGACACACAATGGAAAGTCAAGAATACAGAGGGTTCTCTAGCAGCAGACACACAATGGAAAGTCAAGAATACAGAGGGAAGCTACTGCTGGCCCTGAGTTTGCTTTATCTCCCCCCATAAAACTCTGGAGAAAAACCTTGAATATTTTTAAAATGAACATTGTGATGACAAAATAATTAAAGACCTTTTTTTGTTTTGTTTTTAAAAGTTTCACGGGCCCTAGGGAGTAACTAGAAAAAGACTGCATGGCTTGCTAGGTAATTTTTTGTTTTTTTTTTTTTTTCAAATTAAAGAAACATGCCTGAGGTTGCAGGTGGACATGATGCAGGAATTATGACTAATGGGCAGAAGGATCTGAGCAGGAAGGTGTGTAGCAACAGGCGGCTGGGATTGGCAACTGTGTCCAGACCTACATGAAGGACCTTATGATTCTGTCTTGGTAGATGGCAGGCGGGTTGGACAGGAGTCCTCCTTGGGGAGGAGCTGTCCTGTCCAAGCCCTGCAAACCCTGCCAGGTGAAGAGTGGCCTGCAGGAAGAAGTCATACCATGGTGACAGCTTCACTTGGAAAGAGTAAAAGGGAACTGGATGCCAAAGGCCCAGCAGAGTGGCTGAGACCCAGAACTTTGCAGCCAGACTCAGTTCAAATCCTGGCTTTATCAGCTGACACCTCTGTGAACTTGGGGCAAATGATTAAAGTTCCTTTACTGTGTCTCATTTACTCATCTGTAAAACCACAACAAGATTATTCAGTTATTTGTATAATTGGACCCAATTATCATAAGGATGGTTGAGATGATTGAATTAATTAAAATACAAAATTCTCAGGACATTCTTGCATATCGTAAAGGCTCATTAAGTACTTGTCATCAAAGTGTTACATTTATATGGAGAAAGAAACTGACCAACTGCATAAAGCAACAAAGCCAAGAAGGAGTTGGTAAATACAGCTGATATCAAAAAAGCTCAGAAGACAAACTAACAGCCTGACTGTGCCCATTCGAGCACTCAACCAGGAACAATCATCAAAATCACAAATCCCATGAGATCAGTCTTGACACAGGATAGAATTTTTATGGTCAGAAGGCAACAGGCAGCAAACAGAAACTTTTGCTTGGATGGAATTTATTAATTTTTGTGGTTAAATAAGTGACGCCCCAATTACTAATGTTTCTAAGTAACACTATAGGCTGCTGGACTTTTAGTTCAAATCCAATGACTGTACTTGGGATAGGGCAGGGGCAGTTGTGCCAGACAGGATTAAGGTTTGTTAGCACAGCCTGGCCATCTGGAAGCTATGCTGTTTCCACTTCTGAATTCGACACTCAATTCAACACCTTTCTACTCTACCATTGTTACTTTAATATAATCTAGTCTTTCCCTTGCTTGTACATATATATATATCCAACATTCCATGCTTGATTTGTTTCTGGTTCCTCGTCCATCACCCCATTGACATTAAAAATGTTTCTTAAAAATCCATTCCTCCCCTACTTGAAACCTCCCAGTGATTCCTTCAGAGCAATTGAAATCCTTACTCTGTCCCATGTCAGGACTTCTCTCTCTTTCCATACCTGTCTCAGCCCCTCTGAGGTCCACTCATACTGGCCTCCTTTGCATTTCTCATACACACCATATTCTTGCTATTCCCTCTTCCTGTAGCCATCTTTTTCTCAGTGTTTTTTTTTCTTTTTCTTTTTTTTTTGGTATGGTTTCTTCTTGGCATTGATCTCACAATGAGAATACATATCCCGAGAGAGGGTAACTCATGCAGGCCTACTAAAAATGGAAGACATAAGCCTCTAGTTCCTGTGCTTTGTCTTATTTTTCTTCTTAGCATTTGCTTTTGTTTTGATTTTTAAATGTGGATGTAGGTTATTTTATCACTGAAGTATAAATTCCTTCAAAATATCAGTACTCCATCTCTAGTTCTCATCATGGGCCCCTGTAGAACCTCTACAAATGAAAAATGAGTGAGTTAAACTGTTGGGTGTTCCCACTGCTTCACAAGCAACAGATCTCTGTCCACCTGTCTCCCTGAAACCTCTTGAGCAGTGTCTGTGTTTACTACCAACCTTGCAAACTCAGAAACCTAGAGAAATGAGAATGGCTCATCATTTTTCATCTTTTCACTCTCTGTCAAATCTAATATAAAAGCATTGTTTCCCTTTGATGTTAATACAACTTCTTGAGAAGGATTGGTGCCCCAGACTCAGCTAGGTTATGGGCAATTTGTTTTTAGGATTATTCTCTACACCCCTTCTTCCATATTGATTATTCTATATAACAAACCTTAATTATTCTTTTTGTCTAGTCTGTTTTAGGTAGTCTCTGCATCCCAAGTTATTTTTCCCATGGGATGTCATTACATAACCTAGTTAGTTCTTGGCAAACTTAACTTGGTAGAAGTCTATCCATGACAGTCCAGGGAAACTATCCCTGCCATTACACTTTTAATAAGGGTATGAGTGTGCTAAGAATGGAATTAATTGACCTGATAATGACTGAGACATGAAAGCAACTCTTGATCAACTAAAGATCAACATAGCAATTGAGAAATTCAATATATGGGTGGCAGGCAAATTCAACCTTTATATTTCTATCTCATAATTATTAACCTTGTGGAAATCTGGCTTTCAAGTTTTATATAAGGACTTCTAATCATCAGGTGATTTGGGGTGACTTTGAGGTTGGAATCTGCTTAGAGAAGGAGAAGAAAACTATACTCTAAAAATTTGAGAATCACACAAGTCTAAGTGTAGAATAATGAAATTGCTGGAAGAAAAGCATGGTTTGGCTTTCTGGGTCATGTGACATAAAACAAGCAATAAAAGAAATAGTTACAAGCAATTAAGATTTGGGTTATTGCTGAGAAGCAGTTATTTGGAAAGCACATCATCCTCACGTGGAGAACTATAAATAAATACAGACAGACTCTCAGGCCCCATTCCCAGAATCTGACTCAATGGGCCTACGGGTAATTTTTAAGGCTCCCAAGATGATCCTCCTGTGCAATCAGTGTTGAGAACTACTGGTTTAGAGCTTGCTTTTGCTATAGCTAAAGCTTTCGGCAGTTGTTCTTACATTGGTAATGGATTTGGAGACAGAGAAGAAGAAAACCATTTGAGAATGACGTGAATTGACCTGCCTTCTTGCCTTAAAGAGAGTGCCATCCCTCCTGTGACAGGCTGGCTTTTGTCTACCATTCTTTAGAAGGAATGTTAGTTTCACCTTTGGCAAAGACCCAACTTGTAGAAGGAACTCTTTAAAAGGGCAGCTCAAAGATCAGACAGACAGCCTACAAATGAGAAAGAAACTTTGCCAGAAGGCTAACATCCATAATTTAAACACAACTTCAAAATAAATATCACACACACACAATAAACAAAAACAACCCCCAGAAACAACTTGCCAGTCAACAAATAGGCTAAGAAAGTGAGCATATCATTCTCAAAAGAATAAACACAAATGTCTAATACACATTTTAAGAAAGTGTTTGATATTCTTAACCATTAGGAAGATGCAGAATAAAATTACTTTGAGTTGGGCATGGTTGGACATACCTTTAGTTCCAGCACTCAGGAAGCAGGGGCAAGCAGATTTCTGTGAGTTCTAGGCCAGCGAGGACTACATAGTCAGACCCTGTCTCAAGCAAACAAAACCACCTGGTGATACCGCCTCACCACCTATCTTATGTCACATGCTGACTGTCAGGAAATTTGATGACAGATACTGTTGAGGGTACCTTGGGTAGGTATACTAATTGATTTGGAGATTTCTCAGAAAATTAAAAATATAATTACCATGTATTTCTTCTTAGCATTTGCTTTTGTTTTGATTTTTAAATGTGGATGTAGGTTATTTTATCACTGAAGTATAAATTCCTTTGCTATACCCAAAGGTCTCCACATTCTTCACAGAGAGAGTTGCGGATCCCTATTCTTTTTTTTTTTTTTTTTTTGTTATTCGAGACAGGGTTTCTCTGTGGCTTTGGAGCCTGTCCTGGAACTAGCTCTTGTAGACCAGGTTGGTCTCGAACTCACAGAGATCCACCTGCCTCTGCCTCCCGAGTGCTGGGATTAAAGGCGTGTGCCACCACCGCCTGGTGCGGATCCCTATTTTTTTCCCTACTCATAACATTGGGGAATTAGAATCAGCCTAGATGCACATTACTGGATAGATGGATAACAAAAACATGGTTCAGATAAACTGTGCAATTTTATTCAGCTGAAAAGAAAAGCGAAATCATGAAATTTGTGAGAAAATGGTTGGATATGGAAAATAATATATTAAACAAGATAAATCAAACTCAAAAAGAAAAGAAAAAAAACCCTACATTCTCACTCACATGTGGCTCCTACTTTGTAATGTATTCATTTATCTACCTATCTTAGGTTTTATAAATAGGTATAAATATGGATAAAGCCTAAGAGACTAGAAAGAAGACTAAGAGATGATAAAAACTGGTGCTGAGGAGGTGTTGGGGGAAGGGCAACAGGACACACAGGACATGAAAGTAGAACAAAGACTGGGGTAAGGTCGCACAGAGAGGAAGGGTAGGGGGTCAGTGGAGGAGAAGACTATACTAAAACATAGTTTGCTTGAAAACACCATAACCACATATAATACATTACATGATCATTTAAAAAACAAAATAAAAATTGGGGCTGAGGAAATGGCTCAGTCAATCACCTGCTTCTCTTGCAGAGGACACAGGTTCAATTCCTAGCATCCATGTCGTGTTTCATAAGTATCCAGAACTCTAGTTTCAGGCAACCCCATGCCCTCTCCCAATCTCTTTGGGCATCAGCAGGCACATGGTGCATGAATAAAAATTCAAACAAAACACTCATAGACATAAAATGAAATAAGTACATCTATAAAAATATAAGAATAAATAAAACAAAGCATTGAAAGACACAACTGTAAAAACATGACGCTCTCTCTTTCTCTCTCACTCTTTCTGTTGTATAATAAGCAATCTCTTGAGGACTCTCAAGGAGCAACAGGAGAGATCAGAAAGAATGCCAGGCACTAGAGTCAGCAAGGATACAGCCGGTGTCCTTGCTTCCCACAGCAAGGGATACGAATTATATGTGGGTATGATCAAGCGTCACTTGAGTAATGACCCAAGTTTATGGGACTGCTGTCAGGCTGCCTTCTGGCAGTTAATACCCATAGTGTCCCACTTCTGCCAGCTAAAGGAGGTTTGCAATCATTAATTACCCATGCGTAGTGCAAATTCATTCATGTAAGAATTGATACCGCTAGAAACAAAGACCTCTGTTACTAACAGGAGGCTGAGCAGACTCACTTTGGGACCTAAAGCAATACAGAAAATTCCATAGCTGACGACTTTAATCTCTATCACCTCTGTCCCAGCCAGCATCCTGCTCAGGTCAAGTCATTAACATCCATTTCACAATTTGTACGATTGGAGGGGTCAGAGAGTTACCTATGGTTGTGGAATAGCCTGTGGACACCAGTGGGCATGGAAATAAAGTCCTTTGAAGTAACCGCAAATCCTGGTGGTTAAAAACAGCTTTGACCTACCAACTGCCCACACACGTTAAGCCTGACTCTGTGTCAAAGCACACATAGAATGGAAAGGGTTGGTCAAAAGGAGGCTTTAGAGGCATCATCCAAGAAGATAGGATCATAGTCGGCAGTTATTTGGAAGTCTATGTATAAATACACGTGTAGATAAAATTTCTACAAAGCAAAAACCACATTCTTCTTTTGTTTGTTTCATGCCATTTAGAAGAATTTCCTTTAATTTTTATGATGATGATATTCAAATTCTGGCCTCACATTAGAATACTCTGGGAATTCAAACAAAAACAAGATAAACCAACACTGGTTGTTGAAAGCTAGATTCCAATCTTGGGTTGACTAGATAGAGGCTGTAGATAAAGGACTGAGACATTAATAGTTTTTCAGCTTCCTAGGCAATTCTGAGATCACGCTGTGTTGTAAGAATCACTGCATTAGGTCTGCTGCTCTTTACCACGTCAGCAAGCACCTCATGATGCTTCCATTGCCACAAATCTCCACGTGTTTCCTTCTGTGATGGCCTCTCTCTTCCACCTTTGTCTAGACCTATCCTCAATGTTCATCTATGTGACACCCCAGGAATATTCTCTTAGGTTGTTACTGGACAATTATGCTCACGTACCTTTTCCTTATTAGAGAATTACTCCATCCTTCCAGATCCTTGCCCTATTGAAGTTTGGCATAGACTTCTTGGATGAAAAGATGATTATATATACATATGTATGCAATCATATGTAAATATATAAAATATATAGTCATAAATAAACATATAATCACATATATAAACACATACATATATACATATATGTGTGTGTATATATATATATATATATATATGTTGATTTGCTGAAGTTCACTGAACTTTCTACTGAAGTTGACTCTAGTCATCCTTTTTTAAAAATTGTTTTCCCCAGAGTTAGATTTCCACTGGAAATGAACAGTTGCAAACCAATGTTATTGGCATGCACCAAAAAGCATTTTGTATATGAAGAGATACCTCCTTCTGGTAAAAACGACACAGAGCCCAGCAGGGCTCGGGCCATCAATGATATAAACAGAATGATTTTTTTAGAACACATTTCTCCCTCAGCATTTTCTGTGCCATTATCATATCAACTCTAAACTTGTGCAGTATTACTGGAAGAAAAAAGTGAGCCTAATGGACAATCGAGCAGAAGAGATAAACTGAGTCTCTGCATGCATGATCTCCAAAGTCAGAGGCCTCCTCTCTCAGATTCTGACGGCTCCTCCCCTTGCAGTAAACAAGACTGTAGGAACAAATTGTATCTTTGTTTTGATGACATACCTAAGTGCCATTTTAGCCAGTGAAGAAAGAAACCAAAGGTGGCTTTTTGTGACACCCCTGAAGCAGTCCTTCTGGAGACTGGAGCTGCTTCTTGTTCAAGCTGTTCTCATCAAGAGGACAGTAAGGAAAGCACACTTATCTCCATGGGAGATGACTTAAGGAGTTTTGCACATGTATATGAAATCCTAGCTATCTTCCCCTTGGCTTTCCAAAGTGCTAAGAGATACAAATGTATTATCTTAGGAAGCAATGTAAAGATAACATTTTTAGAATGTGCCTTTGGTCATTGGGTTTTGTGAAAAAGCTTCTTGAAATTTGCCTACATGAGACTGTATCCTGCTGACAAATGTAACCACACAGTTAACTTCGTTAAGTCCCATACCAACAGGGTGGGATTGGCTTTAACTGCATCATCTGTACACCATCAGCATGAGAGGTGGGGAGAGGGTCTTTTTAACTTTCTAATTCATCAAATAACTGAATTTGTGGTAGACATGAGAAGAGTATTAGCCAAGCATAGAGAAAAAAATAGATGTCTAGGAAAAGGGGTGGGAAGGAAATTCCTATTATAGCCTTGTCAAGTTATCAGTCTTAGGTAGTGCTATTCCATGCAAAGGTGATGTAAGCCATTAGGCAATGTCATCTAAAATTGCTATTAAGTCACATTAAAACAAATTAAAGCCATTCGAACTTCTTCTGTTGAGAATTCTCTGTTCAGATCATTACCCCATTTTTTAATTGGGGAATTTAGAATTTTTATGTCCAGTTTCTTGAGTTCTTTGTGTATCTTGGAGATCAGGCCTTTGTCTGATGTGGGGTTAGTGAAGATCTTCTCCCATTCAGTAGGTTGCCTTTTTGTCTTAATGACTGTGTCCTTTGCTTTACAGAAGCTTCTCAGTTTCAGGAGGTCCCATTTATTAATTGTTGTTCTTATTGTCTGTGCCACCGAATGGCCAAAAGATACTTAAGGTCATGTTCATCTTCCTTAGCGATCAGGGAAATGCAAATCAAAACGACTTTGAGATACCATCTTACACCTGTCAGAATGGCTAAAATCAAAACACCAATGATAACCAATGCTGGAGAGGATGTGGAGTAAGGGGAACACTCCTCCATTGCTGGTGGGAATGCAAACTTGTGCAACCACTTTGGAAATCAGTGTGGCGGTTTCTCAGGAAACTAGGAATCAACCTACCTCAGAATCCAGCAATACCACTCTTGGGAATATACCCAAGAGATGCCCAACCGTACTACAAAAGCATTTGTGCTACTATGTTCATAGCAGCATTATTTGTAATAGCCAGAACCTGGAAACAACCTAGATGCCCCTCAATGGAAGAATGGATCCAGAAAGTGTGGAATATATACACATTAGAATACTACTCAGCAGAAAAAAACAATGACATCTTGAATTTTGCATGCAAATGGATGGAAATAGAGCCAGAGACCCACATTCACATCAGAACAAGGGAGTGAGCTACCAAGGTCCAGTGGAAGAGCAGAAGGAGGAAGAAGATGAGCAAGGAAGTCAGGACCATGAGGGACTGGCCCACCAACAGAGACAGTGTGCTCGATCTATTGGGAGCTCATCGAATCCAGTTGGACCAAGACTGAATGAGCATATGACCTAACTGAACCCTATGAATGTGACTGCCAGTGGGGACTGACTGAGAAACCAATGATAATGGCACTGGGACCTATCTCTTCTGCATGTATTGGCTTTTTGGGAACTTATTCTATATGGATGCACACCTTCTTAGACCGAGATGGAGGGGGGGGGGCCTTGGGCTTTCCACAGGGCAGGGTATCCTGCCCCATCTCAGGGAAGTAGGGGGAGGGCGGTGGGGTAGTGGGGGAGCGGGAGGGTGGGGGAGTGGGGGAGCAAGAGGGCCTGGGACAAGGGGAGTAAATCTAAATTTTTCTTTTAACAATAGAAACAACAACAACAACAAACAAATTAAAGCTAGTAAGTAAAACTGATCCATTTTCACCTAAATCAGTTCATCTAAAATGTTACCATTTTGATATACAAACTAAAACTAGGAGGAAATTTGCTTTTTGTTTATGGGGTGCCAGGTGTTTAAAATCTAGGGTGTTTTACAAATTGAGCATCTTTCTCTATGGGTTATTCTCATTTCAAGTACTCTAAAACCGGACATGACTTTATAATCTCTGTATTTTCTTCATAAAATTTATCAATATCTGGAATGGTCTTTAAAATAGATTTATTTTTATTATTTGTGTATAAGGATCACATATGCATGTGGGTATGTAAAGGCACAGTATTTATGTGGAGGTCAGAGAGCAGCTTTTGGGAAGTGGCTCTTTCCTCTACGTTTCATGGGTTTCATTGATACAACTCAGGTCTCCAAGCTTTCATGACAAGTGTCTTTATCCTTGTTGCCATCTTATTAGTCCTTGAATGATTTCTGTGTGTTTTTTCACCTCCCTACCAACTACCACTTTTCCTTACATGGAAGCGACACAGAAGCTAGCCAGATTTCTACTTTTTTCTCCGTTGTGCAAGCAACTACTCAACACACAACAGAGCGCATGTGAAAAAATGGATGGATGAATCCTTAACACAGGAAGGAATGTAAAGAGAGTCTTGATACAAAAACTAGTAGACACTGAAAACTCCAGAGTTCTGTGAACTTGAAAGGACTGCGGAGGATGTGAGTGACAGCAGACCAGCCCCAGCTCCATCTGCTGACACTTAAGTATCACTTTTCTAAAATGTACCAGCTGGGCTTGGTAAGAGTCAGGAGGACTACTTTCCACAGGTAGTTTGCTGTTGCTACAAGTTAATATGTGCCACAAGTTCTGTTCCACTCGCTTAGTGTCATCTGCCACATGTGGTCAGCCCTGCCCTTGAGAACGATCCAAGTCCAGTTGGCAAGGTGCAATGTTCTGATATCGGGAAGGCTGGCAGCACTGGGTAATGGAAAAAGAATGGATGACCAAGTCAGACAGACCTGGGTTTCTATCCCAAGCTGTATGGGCTGGACAAATTAGGTACATGCTTCTACCCCTCATTCTCCTTACCCGTAAAACTTCATACCTTCAAAATTTCATTGAGAATTAGTTGAGGTGTGTGGAAGTAATCACCACCCTGCCTTGTAAAGGCTCAGTGAATGGTATCAATGTCGCCATCTTTGCAGGCAAGTACTCCAAAGAACACGCTGATCATCGACTTTCCCTACTTTGTGAGTATGTAATTTCTTCCTCCTTGAGACTTGATATTTTTCCTCTACTTGAACCTGAGAAGTAGGGGAGCTTCTAAGTTGAGTTGAAATCTTAACTTGTACCAAGCAATGAAAGATAGCAATGGAGCCAGGCTGTGGTGGTGCACGCCTTTAATCCCAGCACTCGGGAGGCAGAGGCAGGTGGATCTCTGTGAGTTTGAGGCCAACCTGCTCTACAAGAGCTAGTTCCAGGACAGGCTCCAAAGCTACAGAGAAACCCTGTCTTGAAAAACCAAAAAGAAAAAAAAAGAAAGATAGCAATGGAGAAATTTATCTCTATGGAGACAACTTGTAGTGTATTTGGAGATAGATGTGGGGACTTTTCTGGTTCCATACTCAACTGCTTGTAGCTGCAGGCACAGATAACTATTTTGTATGCAAAGTTATAGGCCAGAAAGGAACTGAGAGAAAGTCTGAGAATCCATGCCAATAAAATCTGGAAGTATTTTATTTGTTGCCAATACACAGAGTTCTGCTTGTCATATCATAGTTGAGACAATAAACTTGACCCTGGATTCTGAACTCCTCTCTCATCTTAGAGACTAATGAGCTGGTTTCAAACTTTCTTCTGGTAACAGAAGCCTCACAGGAGAGACAGCTGCTGTAAAACACATAGACTAGTGGGCATTTGCAATGTCACAGTAAAATTAAGGAGAACAGTTGATGGCTGAGCAGGGGTCAGGCATGATACAAATAGTATTTCCATTTCCTCAACAACCACACAAGAAAAGCAGAATTCTTCCCCATCTTGCATCAGGAAATCCAGTGACTTACTGAAGCATAACTATAATGTGACGAAGTGCAGGCTCCCACTGAAGCTCTCCAGCTCCAATGCCAAGTGCTTTCTGCTCTACAACCCCCGTGCTGTGGGTGTTGTCATTTCTACAATGCGTTGAGACCATCTACCTTTTAAAGACAAAAATCATATGCCCAAAGGAATACTATCACTTAGCCACACTGTGTTTGGGGGAGCAGATCAAGCTTTGTCTCCAAGCAAAACCTTGGCCCTGCTCTCCGACAGTCAACCAGTTGTCCTGAAGGACATTGGTTCCTGTGGACACTGACCCTCTGCAGGCTGCTTTCCAAGGCTATTTGTGGACAGAAACCTCTAGGGCAGTGGTTCTCCATGTGCGGTCGAATGACTCTTCCACGGGGGTTATTATATTTCCATGACAATTCATAACAGTAGCAAAATTACATTTATAAAGTAGTAATGAGAATAAATTTCATGCCTGGAGGGTCGCCACAACACCAGGAACTAACTGTATTAAAGGGTGCAGGGTTAGGAAGGATGAGAAGCAGTGCTCTAGGGTTAGGCATTATGAGTCCAGAGGAGGGATCCCCTGGAAGCTCATAGACTGATAAAGCCACACATTGTCTGAGCACTCTAGGAAGGAGAACTGTCTATCCCATCAGTGCCCCAGACTCTGTCAACACTACCACTTATTCCCATAACCAGCACACCAACAGCAGAAGCTTGTCTGGATGGATTCTGATGCAGCATCCTTAAAGACAAGGGGTTTTCAGGAACGGCCAACAAGGAGTGTTTTACCTCTTTCTTAAAAAGAGTATCCACCCTGGGGAAATAACTCAATCAGTTCTCAAAAGGACCCTTGCTCTGAAAAAAAAAAAAAAAAACACGGCGCGGGGGGGGGGGAAGCAGGGGGAGTCTGAAATGTTCCTGTTTCCTACACTGTTCAGCACCTCTATTCCATTAAGAACTTACATAAAGAATGAGCAATTTCCCTAAATTTTGTAGAGTAAACTGAGGCCAGGAGAAAGTAAACACCCAAGGTTGTAGTCTAACAGAGGCAGAGAGGGGGATTGGTCAAGACACTCAGGTGGGAAATCTTTTCCAGCCAATTCCATGAATGAAGATTAAAGGATGCTCCCACCCTCGTGAGATTAATAGCAGGCTGCAAGCATTTTCAATTTCAATCACAGAAAACACCAAGTTCTTGGTTATTAGGGAAACATGCGTTGCTTCCCTACCACACAGGTAGAGGTCACTAACAGGACATTTTTCTACTCAAAAAGCCACAACTACAGCTCTTGCTTTCCCCTACCTCAGCAGGTTCCTGGAGTTGAGCCCCCTTCCTTTGTCCCAGGTACCCTGCGCTGTGCTTCAGCAGTGTGTCCTTGCTTCTACCCCCAGGGCTTGAATTCCTAGCTCCCGGCCAGCAGGTTAAGCCTGGGAGACGTGTCCCTGCCACTACTTAGCTGCCTTTGGGGGTGGTGTGTGAGCTGCCGCGGGGGCGGGGAGGCGGGGAGGGAGCCGGGGGCGCAGGTAACTCAGTGTCACTACCCAGTACCCATTTGTGTTGCCCAAAGGAGACAGCCTAAGTTAGCTGCTATCGCGTCCCGTGTCTGATCCCTTTCCACCTCCCTGCTTTCTCCCTAGCTTTTCATTTTGACACAAACCACCTGCAACCCCTGTAACCCACAATCACGCTGCACCCGTTTCAAGGGCTCACTTGAAGGTATATTTTAAAATATGCCCAGCGCAGTTGTAAAGGCTAGGGTGCGTGGTCAAGCCTCTTGGCATATATTTAGTTTCTCTGAAGAGGGGCATCAAGGTTTGACTTTAAGCATGGTCACAGCACGGGATGGGCTTTCCTCAAGCACGCGGGCTCTGGCTGCTGCCTGACATTTCCCCCAAGCTATAGGCGCCAGCAGCCAGCTGCTCTGCTCCCACACGCACCCTCGAACCCGCAATCCTAGAGAGCGCCCGCCCGCGCCACCCCTGGCCGCGCGCAGCCGTGTCTAACCTAGGTACTCACTTTTGCTGGGGAGAAAAGTCTGCCATACCAGGCGGTGCGCACTTCCTGCAACGGACGTGAGCTTTATTGCTGCAGGTGAAGCTGTTTCCTGAGCCTGGGTAAAAATCCAGAAGGCAGGAGAAGAGCGAGTAAGACAGAACAGGGAGGCGGGGAAAGCCCAGCCCAGTAGACCCGGCGTCTGGGGATTTTAGCCTCTGCTCCCGCAGTCGCCAGCCGCGTGTCTCTGCGAAGAAGAAGCTCAACTCGGTGCACTTGTTCACTCTTTCTTCACTAGAGGAGGAGTCAATGTTGCAACATGCATGTTCCTTGCTGGAGGCAAAACAGAGATTTTCTCCAGCATGCAAAAGGTCCAGCGTCTGCAAATTCTACAAGGCGACGGAGGTAGTTGGGGGAGTCGGAATGCAGAGAAGAGATGGACAAGAAATTTTCTGATTTCCCCCGGATCCGTTTTGCACGATCAAGGGTCGTCTTCTACTAAGACTTGACAAAACAACTATTAAAACGCCCTTTAAGTCGAGTGACCTCAGAGATGATAGTTCTCCCAGTAGCCAAGATGAGGCTTGGTGTCAAATTTCTTTCCTTATTTCCCAGCAAGCAACACTGAGCAGCAGCTTGTCAATACTTGAGGGGGCTCCGGGGTTTGAATCACACCTTCCCAGAGAAGGAGGTGGAGTCAGAGAAAAGTGGTCAACAGAGAATAAGCAGTGACCGGAGGAGACTTTGCTTTCTTTTTCAACACAGCAAAAACTTCCAGGGCTCTGCTTTGTGCCCAGCCATGTCACTATACAGAAACACCCGCAGCCTCTCAGGAACCCATGATTAATGCAGACTGGACCTCCTCAAAGAGGCTGCACGATCTGAATGCTATTTTATTCTCGTTTTGGTATTAACCAAATCATTGCTTTTTCTCTTGTACCCCTCCCCATATTCTCTTGAAAACAAAATATTAAAATCAGATAGCGACAGCTGCTTGAGTCAGTTATCTCCAAACAGGTAAGTAGGCAGGGTTTGACGCCACTGATTAATATTGCGTCCTATTGTACTATAACTAAGAGGGCCACTGTGGGTTATTTTGAACAAGCTATTGAGGTTTTGATTTTTTTAATCATTAAAACACTGTCCTTTCTTCTTTGAATTAATTGACACTTTGCAATAACTGGCAAATCACAGTCAACCGTGACTTTTCACCATGGTTTGGTTCAGGAAGCCACTGAAAATCCCATGATGTTTGGGTGAGCGTCCTGCATTAGAAGAGGCACCTGTATGAGCTCAATGTGTGCTATTCAGTACCTTATTCTGTACAAGGGAAACCATGGTCTACATCTGGTTTTTAAAATAAGTGGGGTGTGTATCTGCCATGCACACGCTGTACAGACTTCTGGTGAATGAGGTAGACTTTTGCTCACAAGTATGAGAGTGTGTAACACCTGTTTATTTTCAGAACTAATGGGTATTATCTCCAATGGCAGAATAAGACATATTTACTGGTCAAGTTAGGTCCTACTTTAACCCATTGTTGTTGATGATATTTTAAGTAACAAAGAAAACAAGATTGAATAAAGACACCTGCTGAACACTCTAACACAGACACACACACACTCATATGCCTGAATATGGGCAAAATCATCTACCACCAAGCTTAACTCAGCGGGATACTTGTATAGGTACATCACTACATCATTAAAATGTCAAAAACATTTAACATCTTGAACCATCATAAGTTGGCTACTATATTTCTGTCTAATGTTTGAAAAGTCAGGAATACTGAGTTAACTGTAGTCTCCTGATCATTCTACTTGAACAGAGAGTGAAAAGAGAATCACCTTTGGTAACTCCGAACTGCTCACTTTCCTCGTGTTTGTACACATCTGCACTCCTGCTCCACAGCAGGGGTAGGTTTCTACAGCACAGGTTAAATGACTAAGCCAGGTATTATCTGGAGGCAAGGTCAGTGCTCTCTGTTTTGCTGTGCAGCTTATACAACTGTCCCCAAGCCACCAGCATTCGCAGTCAGGGAATTTCCTGATACTCTCTCATGTGTCACTGAGAGGATGAAGGAAGTCATGTGTAAGCCTGGCTTTCCTCTCTCTCTCCTCTGCACAGTGACACAATACATCATTTTCTTGTGTTCTCTTTTGCTTAGAACTCTATCTGCCTCCAATGTATGAAAGCCCCCTTTTTGTCTAGCTGATACTGCCAGCTGTGTCCTGGACTCTATATCTGCTCACAACCTCCAAGACCTTGTTCCACAATTCAAGGTGGTTTGGATATTGCTATTTGTTTGTTACAGAGAAGCCATGGAGCCGCTGCCAGAGACAGATATGGTGAAATCTTGCCGGTAGGCCAGAGCCTTTTGCTTTGGATGAGCTTACAACCTATTTCACCCCTTTCTTCACTTTCAAACGTAGGAAAGCAATACATACTCCTCAGTTTTCCTTCCTTTGACTTGGTGATTCTTATCCTTGACTGCAGACCAGCAACACCCAAGGAGTGTTGGAGTGTTGTCTTAGTTAGGGTTTCTTTTTATTCTCTCTCTCTCTTTCCTTCCTTCTTTCTTTTCTTCTTTTTTTTTTCAAGACAGGATTTTTCTGTGTAACTTTGAGCCTATCCTGGAACTCTATCTGTAGACCTGGCTGGCCTCAAACTCACAGAGATTCTTCTGCCTCTGCCTCCCGAGTGCTGGGATTAAAGGCGTGCACTAACAACGCCCAGTTTAGTTAAGGTTTCTATTACAGTAAGGAAACACCATGACAAAAAGCAAGTTGGGAAGGAAAGGGTCCATTTGGCTTAGACTTCCATGTTACTGTTCATCACTGAAGGAAGTCAGGACAGGAATGCAAACAGGGCAGGAACACAGAGGCAGGAGCTGAACAGAGGCCATGAATAGACTCTAGGATCACCAGCCCAGGTATGGCACCGCCCACGATGGACTGGGCACTCCCTCATTGATTACTAATTGAGAAAATGCATTACAGCTGGATTTCATGGAGGCATTATCTCAAGGCTTCTTCCTCTCTGATGACTCTAGCTTGTGTCAAGATGACACACACAAAAAAAGCAAAACAAAACAGCCAGTGCAAGTGTCTAAATGCCAGTGTCTGAGTGCCCCTTGAAAAACTTCTACTACAAGAAGTTTAGGGTGATTTTTCTACTCCTACAAAAAGCATCATGTGTACTATTTAGTTTATTATTTTGTTTTTTTTTTCTTCCCTAGCTACCCATCAGCTGCTCCCTGGCCAGGGTTATCTTAGCCTTTCCCCAGCTCTGTTTCTTACACCACTCCTCTGTGAGCTCCCTCTACTACCTTTCAGGGCCCTGAATTTTCCTACTTTACATCTCTCTACTATTCATGTGTTGGTTTCTGTGGCAGCACCTCTTCTTTCTTCTTCTTAAATGCAGACATTTTTGTCGCTAGTCCTTCATTTCTCCCTTTTAAAGATCACTGTCCATTCTTTAACATGCTAGAAAATGCCATCACAAGAGTGAAAAGTCACACACAAGCCTCGTACTGCTACCAAAATAAGACAAAATTACATCTATATTTGTAAAGCAAAAAAAAAAAAGATTCTTCTGCTGGGTGGTGGAGGTGTACACCCTTAATCCCAGCACTCAGGAGGCGGAGGCAGGTGGGTATCTGTGAGTTCGAGGCCAGCCTGGTCTAGAGATCTAGATCCAGGACTACACAGAAAAATCCTGTCTCAAAAAAAAAAATCCTTCCAAATCATACACCCCCTTTGTTTTTTCTAGTTCTATCTCCAAAGGAACCCATTAGTGGCACTGAACACATATCTGTTCTTTTTCAAATGTACATATTTATTCATCTATAGGTAGTTGCATTTATTTTCAAACTAAAAATGGATTTATTTTCATAGCTTGTCTTTTTTGGTTCAACAATATAAGAAAAACAACCCTGCAATCTTTCTGTCCCCTCTTGTGCAAAGCCTCGAGCCTTAGGTAGGTGTAGGAGTTGCTTTGGAAATGTGTTTCTTTGGACTGGACTCCACAGCTCTGCATTTTGGTTGGTGGTGGTTTGCTGTAATGGTCTGTTTATTGCAAAGGCAAGACAAGGGCAAAAACTGAGAGTCCATAGGGGCCCCGTGCTACACAACAAACTTCAAGGAGCTTACTGCGAGATTTTGTTTTCTAGTAATGTCAGAAACTATGCCCATTAAGTTTCACAGGCATGACTGCCTAAATGTGAGCTGAGCAAGAACAATAGGCATGTTAACATATAAACAGGGTTGGATGCGGGACCCCTTAAGGCCTCAGCCATACATGAAGAGCTACAGACAGCTAAAGAAAGTTGAGTGTGGGAGAAATAGTCTTCTGTGCCACAACTGGTGTGGAAGAGCACACCAATTTTTATCCAATCCCTGAAAACACACACACATAACAGTGTATAAACTGAGCAGGTTTTATTTGTGTGTTTAGAAATATATATGTATATATGTATACATACTTGTAGGTGAAAACAATTAAAGAAAAGAGAACCCATGCACATGACAGAGAGCAAGGAGGGTTATATTGCAGGTGTTGGATGGAAGAACAGGAAGGAGGAAAGGAAGTCATTATTAGAATCTCAAAAATAAAAAAAAATACTTAATAAAAACCCTATAGTCCTAGGCAAGCGCTCCATCACTGAGCTGCATCCCCAGCCCCTATCTTTCAAAGCTCAACGCCCACTTGTGGCTGCTGTCTAGAGGCTTACTCCAGTGGTTTTTGTTTTGTTTTGTTTTTGAAGTTAACTTGCACACCTCTAAAGCTTTTCGTTGTTTTAATTTTATGAATACAGGTGTTTTTCTACATGTGTAAATGTGTACCATGTATGTGCCTGGTACCAGAGGAGGCCAGGAGAGGGTGTGGGATCCTCTGGGATTGGATTTACAGATAGCTATGAGAGCTGTGGGTTCTGCAGACAGAACTCAGATCCTCTGCAAGAGCCATGTGCTCTTAACCCTTGAGTCTTGTCTTCAGTCCTCACTTCAGTTATGTTAGTGGCTGCCTAAATTTAAATTTATTTCTTCCACGATTCTCTTGTTACACTTTTAGTTATTGAAATTTTTTATTATCAAAAGTGCTGCTATGATTATCTCTGTACAAGGAAGATATTTGGAAATTTCAGACTTTGGACGAAGGGAATGACTATTAAAAGGCTACCACGTTACTCTTACAGAATGTTATAGGCAAATATTTTAAACGTGAAATTGCTACGTCAGAGGCAGGATACTTAAAAATATAATGTATTTGTTAATTATTTAATTTCATTCATATGCACAAAGTATTTTGATCATATTTACTGCCCTAGGTTCCTCATAGATCCATCCCCACCTCCAAACTTCATGCCTTTCTTTTTTTTGTTCTTCAACAACTCACCAAGTCTGGTTTGTGCTGTCCTTATAGTTATGGGTGTGGAACCACCCATTGGATCATGGTCCTGCTCCTAGAAGACACACCCTTGAAGAAGAGAAGTCAGGGTTCTTTAAACTGTCACATAGACTTTCAGATTCCATCACCAAAAGTTGATTCATATATTCTTATCAGGCTTCCTTCCTCACATCTTCACGAGCAGGAAACCTTATTGATCTAATCATGCCAGATCTAATTTGATCAGCAAGATGGCCTGTTCTCTGTTGCAGCATCCTGACTGAGGCAAGGCTCTTATGACAGGAGACCTCATGACAGCTCTCAGATCTTATGCTTACTTTTCTTTCAAGGTGTTTGTGTTTTAAAAACCAGTTCTGGAATCTTCTATTAAGTACATTAATACTTTACTAACTGTATGGCAAACTTTTTCCCCTTTCTGTTCTATTTCCCTTGATTTTGATTACAGACCGATTGTGCAAAAGTTCTTCACTTTCACATTGTTGAGCCCATGCATTCTATCTGATGAGGCCTCTGAATTCTTTGTCCTGCTTATTTATGTAGAACTTATAAAAATACTTATTTTTCTTTCCAAAATAAATCTTACCTAAGGATTTTAAAAATATAATTGATAAATAAAAAAGTTTTAGACTATAATTGAGATGGAAAGTTAAATTTTCTTTTGAATGCATGGTCAATGACTCAGTTATTTTAAAAATGTGTAATTTTTCCATTGATTTCTATGATTATATTATGCATAAGTTTCTACATGCTAATATCTTCTCTAGACACCACTCTGTCCTACTGATATGCTTTGAATGCAGTACACACTAGTATAACTACAAAGCTAGTATGTTTTAGTGGCCTGTATAGTGAGGATTCTCCCAATCTTTTTGCAGATTTTCCTGTTAGCTTGCTGGGATGCTTTGAATAAGAATATCTGACCTTTACAATAGACTCATATGTTTGAAATGTCTAGTTACCAGAGAGTGGAACTGTTTGAAAGGATTAGAAGGATTAGGAGATGTGGCCTTGTTGAAGAATGTGTGTCATTCGGTAGGCAGGCTTTGAATTTTCCAAAGTGCCTATACTAGAGTTAGTCTCTCTCTCCCTGCCTGAGGATCAGGATGTTGCTCTTGGCCTCTGCTTCAGCACCAAGTTCTACACTATGATGATAGTGAACTAAGCTTCTGGAACTGTAAGCAAGGCCACAACTGAACATTTCTTTTATAAGAGGAGAAGAGGGCCAGCTAATATGTTTTCTCCTTTTCGTGTTACCATCTCAGTTTTGCTTTTATCATTTTCGCTCCTTCCCTTTAAAAGATCCCCAAATGTACTTCCTTTCATCAGCCTTGCCCATGTCAAACTCAAATGCACCCATGTTGATTATGATGACATTCGTCCCTGCCTGCATTAAGATTTGTGTTTCCTTCGTGTATCTACTTTCCACAGAATTAATTGGAAGCATCTTTGCTTTGCTCTTGGTGATCTTATTAGGCTTCAGAGATACAGCTATAAATATCTACAGCATTTTGAATCTACTAAGCAGTACTCATCTGCTTAGAACTCTTCAGGAGTTCTCAATTACCAGACTCCTGGGCGCCTGCATCTTCCAAGTCACTCCAACTCTAAACACCTTGCACTTGCTTCTGCTGTTCTGGGCTTGTAAGTGGATTTACAGTCCGAGTGCTCTGCTCTAGTTCCAAGGATCATCATGGGCTGATATGAGTTGATCTGTGTGAATATATCTGGTAAATTATAAACCGTGTGTAAATACAAGGCACACTATTATTAGGCTGCCTTTCTTTCATTCTGAGGACTTGCTGGATAAGCAATGAGGCTGACACAACCTGCCTTTATGAGCATGGAAAGGGAAAAGCTTTGCTCCATGGAACATGCAGTAGGCCAGTGCTGAGGGAGCTGCCTGCTGACTGAGAGAAAGTCATGTCTCTCAAGCCCCAAGGGGGAGAACTGAGCGTGGCTGTTACGCAGTGACCATTCTGCTATGTCTTCAGGTAATTGTACTGTGAGCTTTTCAATGCAAAGTGTAGTTCCTGGACCAGTTTCCATAGCATCATGGAGGGCCCACCCTCAGCCTCTCAACCAGACTTTCTCTATGATAATCCCCAGGTATTTCATATGAACAGCCATCTCTAAGCTTTTTGTCTGTTGTAACATACTGTAAGATTTATATATTGTAGTACATAGTTCTAAAAATATAAAAGGTCCTGTGACCCTTGAAACTAGGTGGAATAATTTTATCTCCTGCTTAATAGGTGTCTTCTGATCCTTGGTTGTCACTCTTCCTTACAGCCCACCATGGCCATTGTCTTCCTCCCAAGTCACCTCCCCCAAAAATCATTTTTCCTTTTCACATTAGTTTTGGGATTATATAAAAAGTGCCTTTTCATTCTGACTCCTTTCAATTAGCATCATGGACTTAAAATTCAGGTATTGGCAAAGTGTAGAGTGTAAGTGTCTGTGGTGTGCTCAGTCATAAAAGGGACATCTATGTCCCCACCTAACCTACCTTCCACAGATCAGGAATCATCATAGAATGGGGGTGGAACAATTGTAAAAGCCAGAGTTTGGGAAAAGGGCTGGAGTAGAACAGTATCTTCTAGACAAGACAGAGCCACAGAGTTCATAAACTCACAATGGCTGTGGTTGCCTGCACAAGAGCAGCACACGGTCAAGCCAGTAAGCAAGTCTACACAGCGCAAGCACCGAGACTGAACTGACAATCTGTTGACAGTTGGTGGCAGCTGAGGGTGGGGAAGGATCAATTTTCTGTCTGTTTTAAGATTTTATTTATTTATTTTTTATTTATGTGAATGTGTTGTCAATAGGTGCCCACAGAGGCCAGAAAAAGAATCAGATTCCCTGGAGCTGGAGGCCCAGGCAGGTCCAAACTGTCCAACATAGGCTCTGGGATTTGAACTCTGCTCCTATGGAAAGGCAATGATGAACTTGTAATCACTGAGCCGTCTTCCCAGCCTCCAGAGTTGGTTTCCTTTAAGAGTATTTCCTCTGGTACGTCAGCCATGATCTACAGACAGTCTCAGATGCATGAACATATGCATAGCATAATGCAGACTAGGAATTTATGGAAGAAAGGAGAGAGAAGACATGGATTTGAGAGAGGAGTAAGAAAGTGGGAAGTGATCTGTGAAGTACTGAAGGGAGGAGTGGGAAATGAAGATGATCAAAATGCATCACATATATGTATGAAATTATTAAAAATTAATAGTATATTTCATTTTTAAAAGATTCAAGTTTGGGGAAAATGTATCCTTGTTAAAAGAAACAGCCAATTCATTAGCTGGTGGTGGCGCATGCCATTAATCCCAGCACTCTGGAGGCAGAGGCAGGTGGATCTCTTATGAGTTCAAGGCCAGCCTGGTCTACAAGAGCTAGTTCCAGGACAGGCTCCAAAGAAACCCTGTCTTGAAAAAACACACACACAAAAAAAAAAAAAAAAGAAAGAAAAAAGAAAAAGAAACAGCCAACTCGTTTAAATCCAGTAACTCCTTATTGCTTTCCTGTGGAAGAAACAGGAAGCTTCTGCATGGTTCCAAGCATCCCCATGCTTACCTGATTAAACATGTCAGTAATGTTCCTGCTTTAAAGGCCTTGCTTTGTAAAACAAATGGATAGAAGCATCAGTGGCGAGCCAACGGGTAACCCTGGCACTCTGGCAACCCCTGCGTTTACCCAACTCTCCTGTATTCTCTTACAGTTTTTATGACTTCTGGTAAACTAATTGGAGAACAGACATAATTTCCATTTCGTTCCTTAGGGGCATGAGGGAAATCCATTTTTTCCCCTTAGGGAAAAAAGTCCATTTTTTTCCCTTTGGGAAAAAAAAATCCAATTTTTTCTTAGGAGAAATCACCCATATAACATTATATTATTTTATTTCTTCTTTATATCAGCTCAAACTGGACCGATAGGTATCTGCTTCCTTCTTGGATGGCTCTGCTTTATTGCCATGATTATGATCAGCATACATTGGGATCACACAGGTGGCCGCAGAAATGCCGCTTCCTGGCCCCACAGCACATTGACTGCTCCAACTCAGGAACTGCTCTCTGTTTTCTTTTATAGGAGAGATTTATTTAAAGGAATACCACAGCATATAAAAACGGCATTGGCTTAATGTCTGCTTTCACTGCGGCAGATCTGGTATCATGCTTGTAGGAAATACACTTTGTCAGTTGTCCCAGAAAATGCCGACATGAGAAGCCGAACACTTGCTAGGCATAGGCTTTGAGAGGGCAGTGAACTTCCTTACCACTCCACGTTTGTTCCGGAGGTACCAACATCACTTGAGAGTTTTTAGAAATGAGAAAGCCGTGGCCCTCTCCAGAACCGGTTCCAGATCTGCTTTTAATAAGATTTCTGCGTGGTTCACCTACACGTAAACTTTCGGGAAATGCTGCTTCGGCTAGGATAGGCACCCTAACCCCAGGTGTTTGCTGTGTGACTGCTCTTCCGAAAGTCTCTACGAGCACCCGCAGATAAACATTCATAGGGTGATATTGCAGGTTCTACTTTCCAGATTACAGAGCTGTAATAATCATCATATGAATGGGAACATACTTTCAGATAAATTTCCAACTGGGTTTGTACTGTATTAGTTTTATATATTATATATGTGCACATGCATGTTAAATAAACATAATTTTATATAAATAGAAATTATCTGTTTCAAACCATAGATTAAAAAAAATCACTATCACTTTACATAGTATTGCAATGATCACATTTAATTGTGATAAGAGCACCTAACATAGGGTCTACCCTCTTTAAAAAAATTTTAATACATTATGCAGTGCTTAAATAGAGCACAGCATGGTATAGCAAGTCTCTAGAATGTATTCCTCTTATGTAACTAAACCTTCATACCTGTTGAATAAAATTCCCCTTTATCTCCTCTTCCCACCTTCTGGAAGTACAAATCTAAACCACAGTTCATCAATGAACGCCTGCTACATGATTTTAATTTCCTTGAAAACTGATCATGATGAACACATTAATCTTTTGGGCACTAGATGCCCTCTTCCTTAAAAAGCTGTTTATCAAAGTCCTTTGATTACTATACCATTGTTTACCTTTTGTTTCAGACAGTATCTTTCTAGGTAGCTCAGGCTGGCCTTGAACTCACAACCCTTTGTTTCAGCCTCCTAAGTGCTTAGGTTACAACCATGTGGCATCATACATGGTTTTCTTTAACTAATTTTGGTCTGACAATTACAGGCTGTGGAACTTGCATATGTATTTTGGACATTAATTCTTTTTAGATATATGACTTTTAATTACTTTATTTCATAGGCCACTTTCTCGTGCTACCAAAGTGTCCCACTTCCACATTGCTCTGCAACATCATTTTATTTCAATTCTTTTCAAATATTTAACTGCTTGATTTTTTTTGCCAGTCTGCTAGTAAGTTTGCTATCCTTAAATTATTTTCAAACTTAATATTACTTTCTAACTTAATAGATTTTTGCCCACATTAATGAACATGAAGGTGATTTTTCAAAAGAGAGACAGTCATGCTGTAAGAGGAAGGACCAGGCGAGGCACTGAAAGACAAGGGGACAGTGCTTCCTACACACCTATGTCCAGCTCTCAGCTTTGCCATCTTTAAAATGGCAGGGCATGCACTTACACAGAGAGTCTGGAATAGAATCCTAAAGAGCTCACAGGCACCCCAGAACTCTTTGTTGTGCTTAGGTTTAGAGTGCATTTGTTGAGGGGTTCACGGAGACAGAAGTGACAGTCATGGAGCCTGCATGTTTCTGCACTGCACCCTCTGCATATACCTTATGGTTGTGAAGCTTGGTGTTCTTGGGGGACTCTAAACAGTGGGAGCAGGGGATGTCTCTGACTCTTTTGCCAGCTCTTGGGACCCTTTTCCTTCTGTTACGTTTTCTCACCCAGCCATGATATGAGGGATTGTGCTTGGCTTACTGTAGCTTGTTATGCCATGTTCAATTGATATCCCTGAGAGGCCTTTTCTTTTCTGAAGGGAAATGGAAGTGCATTGGATCTGGCGAGAGGGGATGTACAGGGAGTGGAGGGAAAGGAAACTGTGCATGGAATGTATTGTATGAGAGAAAACTTAAGAAAAAAAAGAAGGCGTATGATGGAGAATGGCTATTAGCCTGATAGGCTAGAACCATTCCCCATCATCTCCCCCTTTTGTCTAAATAAGATCAATCTAACTCTAGTATAGCTATATACAATGGGAACAGACATGGTGATACGTGTAGCAGCATGCACCATTGATTGCCTGTTCTTTTCTAGGGGTTACTAACACTTCCTTACATGGATATACCACATTTTATTTTTCCTTTTGTCCATTGCTAGAAATTTGGGTCACTTCCACCTTTTGGCAATTGTGAATAAATTGCGTAACCTTTTCTTCCCTAGCCAAGTAGGAATAACGCATTGCTTTCAGGCAAGAAGACTGGGACTAATTAATGAAGGTTGTATGCCTGAAAATAAGTTGAAGCTGTTGGAATCCCTCATTTTTTTGGAAACCAGAGATACTGGCATTAAAACAAGCAAGTCCTTAGATGTGTAGTCACTTGGCAATGTTCCTGTCTTTGAAACTACCCAATGTCTCAGTGCTTCTCATTGAGCTTCTCCTGACACCCCATGTTCAGACTGTACCCCTCCTTCTCCAGGTTTCAATACTAGTTAAGACCACTCATTGCTAGTCTTTACTCATCTGTTTTCCTGCCCCCCCCCTCAGATTATTCCTTCTTTATTTTTTTTTCTTTTTTCACCAGTGAAAGTCAGTCTTAGTTCTGGGACTAGGTTGCCACAGAAAAAATAATAGTCTCAGTATGCGAGCTACTGCATGGTATTGTAGTCCAGAGACAGGAAGGCATGTCACAGGTAAACAGATTACCAATGATATGTGCTTGGAAATAAAACAAAGCAGAGGAAGACTATAAGATAAAATCCAGACTGAGTCATGGGCTCAGATGTGCCTCTACCAGAATATCCTTGTTCATGATTCCAGTCAAAGCATATAACCACAGGGCCCATGTCATTTGGAATCCTGAACAAGGGCTACGATGGTAGCCAACTTTCTGCTATTGTGTCAAAATACTTGAGATAACTACAGGAGGACAAATTTACTTTGATTATGGCATCTGAGGTTTTAGCTCCTGGTTACTGGCCCTATTGCTTTGGGCTTATGGTAGCACAGGATATCATGCTGAAAATGCCTGCCAGAGGGGCTTATTTACTGGATGGAGGCTGGGAAACAAACGAGAAAAGAAGGAACTGGAATTCCCATATCCCTTCAAGGACACGCCCTCGACAAGTGGACTTCACTTCACTAGCTTTACTGTCTAAAGACCCAGCCACTCTGGTGCCACTACGGCCCTTGCAGGATGTTCAAGATCCAAACTGGAAAAACTGTGCAGCCTCTTCTGCTAGAAGGGAGTGTTGATCAGAGTGACACAGGCTTGGTTTCACTTTAAATGGGTCATTGTGGCTCTCTCATTGATAAATACTATTGGCAAATGTCCCCTCTGACTCCCTCCTCAGTTTCTTTCTCTGAGGTAGGCTTTGCCTCCTG
The DNA here is from genome assembly GCA_028555095.1 of Dicrostonyx torquatus. NCBI lineage: Eukaryota > Metazoa > Chordata > Mammalia > Rodentia > Cricetidae > Dicrostonyx > Dicrostonyx torquatus. The sequence continues at coordinate 708,479 of JAQHUG010000237.1, read as the reverse complement.
AAATCTTCCTGAATTTCTTTCTTGATGAGGTCTTTCAGGGTGTGGGCTGGGGCCATCCTCTCTCCTTCCTCCAGCCTCCCGTTCCTTAATGGAGATGGAAAACATGACACAAAAGAAGCATTCATTAGAGTTTTCGCCATCGCCACAGCCTCAGGTGGCAAGGACCATGGCTTGAGGCTGTTGCTTCCTTCCTGTTCAAAATGAAGACTTGCTGGGTTTTGTCTCTACTAGCATGGAAAATGTGAGAACTAGGTCAAGTTTCAGTCCTCTGTTGAGCAAGGCTGCCCTTCTGCCAACGTTCAAGTCCTGTCTGAACTTGGCCAACTAGCAACATTGGGAGAGCAGATCACTGGGGTCAGACTTGCCACTACACAAAGTGGCTTGTCTTTACTGTTTACTAGTGATGTATGATGGGAAAATTTAGTGACTGGTGAGTTTCATATTGCCTTCAAATAGAACATAGGGACAGCAAATATCCTTATCTCCTAGAACTGCTGTGCTTATTTAGTGAGATAGTGATTCAGATTCACTTAAAATAACATCAGGCATGCAAAAAATTGACCGACATGTGTCACTGTGGACAAGTCTAATTGTGTGCTACACTTAAATTGCTTGAAATATCACTTCCATGGAATATCCCAAAGATCTGATGGTGTTTGCACTCAGGGAATGCTGTGTTCAAACGAATTTAATGACCCTTAACTTACATTTTAAAAGGGAGGGGAGGGGGAGATTATAAACCATTATAAATAGTAATAGTAGGCGTTACCATAACTTTTAAACATTAATTAACATACCTATTATAATTATTAAAGTAAAACAATGTATAAACTATCCTTATGTGTATTTTAGTGTAAGTTATAATACTTGATAATTGCTAATGGATTTGTTCATTTTAGAGACTAGGATATCAAAGTCCAGAGGATGGAAAGCTGTTGGACTCCAGAAAGGCTCACCCCATGAAATAGAAACTTTTAAGTTAGGAGCTGCCAGTCAGACACTGCAGTTGTACTAAAAGACAGAGACTTCCATTTAATCTCCCTTGGGGACAAAAGAAGCCAATGTGCACATCCAAGAAGCCAAATTTCAAATCTCCGAGGCCCTGGAATCCTGTGGCAGACAGAGACGCTGGTCTGGCTATAAAAGGTTCACTAGTGGCATCTAATTGCTAACTCACTGGATTCTGTCCCATGAGTCAAGGCTCAGCTTCCTTTGCCATCTCTACGTCAGCATGAAACGCAAACCCCTAAGTCTTGCCTGGCCTATGCAATCCTAAGCACAGTCCTAAGCTTTTGAAAAAGTAATCATTAACACCAGGGAATTCTGTTTAAAGAAAAATTAAAACTATTATCTTCATCATTTATTATCTATTTGTAAGCAATAACTTGATCAGAGGCTGTCTCCCTGTTTGTCAGTCACTTATGTTCTTCTTGATTTCTTATGTGAGAAAATACATGTAGGATGATTTTTAGATTCTAGGTTCTCTAGACATGGTTCTAAGAAAATAGTGCTTCTGACTATTGTCATCTAGAGCAGTGTTTCTCAGCCCATGGGTCGCAACCCCATGGTGTGGGTGGGGTTCAGAGGACCCTTGCATGGAGATGGCCTAAGGCCCATCAGAAACACAGATATTTACATTACAGTTTATAACAGTAGCAAAATGAAAGTTAAGAAATAGCAGCAAAATAATTTCTTGCTTGTGGGGTCACAGCTGCAACATGAGGAACTGTATGACAGGCTTGAAGTATTAGGAAGGTTGAGAACCACTGATCTAGAAGGTGCTGTACGTGTTCCCTTTGTAACCAGAGAAATCCACGCAGTTGTTTCTGTGTGCCCTGACACAACCTAGCATTTGCTGGGCTTTGGTGAAACACATTTGTGTCCAAGATCAGCAGCAAAGGCGAGTGCAGGCAGGGGAAATATGACTGCGGCTGGGGAAAGGCAAAACTTCAGAGACTCCAGGGAAATCCAGTTAGCAAGTAGCAGAAAGGTCTGAATGAGCCACGTAAGAAGGGAAAATACTCTCCCTTCCCTCAAACCGTGTTCACAATGCACTCTAAATTCTTTAGTGTTCAAGGTTCGGACAAAGGAGAGCAGAAAGAGGTGGGAAAGCGATAGGAGAACAGAGGGGAGGAGAGGGGAGGTCAAGTGGAGGAACACAGGCATTTATTTTTACTTAATTGTCTGGTTTGTTGGCCTTCAAACTGGTAACCAAGACCTACTTTGTCACACACAGGACCTTTCTGTCCTGCCTACAGCCTACATTCATGCTGGCACGCACCCTATGGTGTCCTCTACCTGGAGGTTTGGGAGGAGCGGTGAGGAGAAGAGGTGTTCACACTTCATATACATCATCAGCACCACTGGCAACTTAGGAATGGCAAGAACACAGACAACAGCCACACAATTAACATTTTGCCTGCTGTTCTTTTTTTTTCCTTCAGAATGCTTTAATTCTGTTTTGAAAACAGGATTTTAATGGGAATGTAATTTCATTTTAACTATCATAGGGCGCACCCAACAACTTCCTTCCTAGTGGGGTAAGGAAAGGTGGGGATAGTGGACAAAGAGGACCTGAGCTCTCCTGAGAGACATAGCAGGTTGGGCAAAATATCTGTTATTGCCAAGGCTTCCTGGCCAAAGGCTTCATGAATTTTTTCTAGAGCTCTCTCACGTCCATGTACTCCCCTGATTGGCTGACATTAGGACCCTTGTTCCAAATCACAGAATCAGCATGACTTTAGTCTCTTTCTCATCTACATTTTTAGCAAGAAAAAGAGATCATCCGATTGAGTAAAGAAGTTGCTTTCCCCTTGGCCTCTTTACCTTATTAGTTTCCTCTTATTGACTAATAATGCAAGCACAGATAGGGCGATTCACAGAAATCGGTGTGCCAGGGCTTCTAGAGGGGAGAAAACATGAATGCCAAGAGAAACACAATATGCTCCATTTGGACTGAAAGACCAACAAAGCTGCTCACTGTGCATGTGACAGAACAGACCTTAGCACTACCCAAGGAGACTCAGGAGACTTATTTTGAATGATTGTTGAGGTAAAGTCATTTGTTTCTCTATCATAGTACAACCTGCTTTCTATTCTGCAACATCGAAATGGGGTTAATCCTTTTCTGCTATGAGGCGAAGGGGAAATTATTTCTTTACTGTACTCCGTTGGTCTGTCCTCCTTAACTCAAAAAACCAAGATTGCTTGGTCATCATGGGTTTTTTAAAAATAACTATTTTGAGACAATATCTCATGTAGTCCAGGTTGACCTCAAACTCACTACGTAGCTGAGGCTGGTTTTGAACTCCTGGTTCTTCCTCTCCCATCTCCAACATACTGGGATTACAACATCCACCATCATGATCAGTATTTCCTCATGCAACTTTAGTTTGCTGTTCTGAAGTTCAGCTGCTCTCGCAGTTGTTCTGAGCTTTGCCCTCTTGTGAACACCCTTCTTGAGTGTAGATCTTCCTAACATTAAATCTCTAATTCTTCTGCTATATTTTACATCAGTCATATGGTTTAGATGTCAGAGAATCATGTGATGTCTCATCATTATTCATAAACAGAGGTCATACAATGATGCCTTTGCATTGTGGAATACAATTTCTTGGACTCTGTTTGGGTCCAAGATGTTTTGTACAAAAAAATTCAAATGAGCAAGTTTCATCATCCAACTTGTATCTCAGAAAACACTCTCTGTTTACTCTGTTCAGGCTGATATATCCAAATGCCTAGAATGGGTAAATTACAAGCAGTATAATTTTATTCCTCACTATTGTGGAGGATAGGCCTTACAAGGTCAAGGTGCCAATAAATTTGTCCTTTGGAAAGGGTGGGTCCTCTTAGATGATACTTGTTGGACACATGACAAATGTACAAAGGAACTCCCTGACCCCTTTGCTGTAAGTGCCTGATAGTTGAGCCTTCATAAAGTAATAAACTCCCCGAGGCTCCTCCTCATAAACCGTTGTGGCAAGTAATAGTTTTCCACATATTCGCTTCTGGGGGCATCCTGAATGCTGTCAACATCAGCTACCATTCTCTCTTTAGCAATCTTCCTGCTGTGTGCTGCTCACCCCAGTCTCCTATTTTTTCCTACCACAAGACATATAACATTATCTGTTAGTTCAGTTGCATTGATGTTTTTTTTTAATCTAGAAACTATCTTTTTTTTTCTGTGCCTAAATTTCTAATGAAAGTGACCCATTTTCCTGTTCTTGAGACCCTTTCCTTCCTACTAGTTTGTCTTGTTCAGTCACGATAATGAGGGTTTGTGATCAGTGTTATTGCAACTTGTTATGGCTTGTTTGGTTGCTCTCCTCCAGGAGGCCTGCTCTTTTCTAAAGGGATATGGAAGAGGAATAGATCTGGGGGAGAAGGGAGATGTGGAGTAGAGGGAGGAAAAACTGTGTGGTAGAGATGTAATGTACAAGACAAGAACACATTAAAATGACAAAATTAAAGTAAAAGGGTCGAGCTCCTGATATAGGAGCACACGTGGAGAAATTCTGATTGTTGAAAAGAAGACAGCTAGAATCTTATAATAATATAATAATATTTGTTTGATGGGGAACTTCCTTCAACCAATGGCCTTTGAGAGGCTGGACCAGCTAAGGCATGGCTTTGGGTGCCAAAAAGCCACATTCCTGCCCACTTGCTCCTTCTTCTTCCTGCCCAACACACCATGGATGCTCAACCTTATTCCTATTTCCTGGTTGTGATCTGAGTTTCCCTTTTAATAAAGAAAAACCCTAGTATACCCTATTCAGAGGTAGTATGGAGTTATTTGATTTGTGTTCCCCCTGTCTGATGCATTCTGCTTCATCTGGTATCCAAGGTGGGAATGAGTTCACGCTTACCTTTAGTATACTTTAGGTATACCCTAAGGTATATAGTATACCTTCGAATAATACTATAGTCAAAGTTAGCATGGGATTATTTGATTCACGTTCCCCATCTGTTGCATTCTGCATCATTTGTTCCCCTCCTTTGTGTTGCTACTGTGAGACCATTGTCTGTCCAGTTCTGGAACCTTCTTCATACACCTTGAAAGCCACCTCTTGCTATAACTCACTATTTATTTTACCTATAGTCTTCTCTCGATTTCTTATAGTATCATCATTTAAATAAGGATGTAGCTGAATAAAGAACTGAGCATGATCATCAAAAAAAGACAAGAAAAATTGAGGTGTTAGGGCTTGGATCTGGAACATCCATCCCTCAGATGCTCATGTGTTGAAAACTTGGTCCCTAATGCAGCAATGTTCAGAAATGGTTTCTAGCAACCTCATTGCACTTCTATTACTGTGATAAAACACCCTGATGAAAAGGAACTTAGGAAGGAAAGTGTTTATTTAGATATTTACCTGTGTAAAGATGTGTTATATTTGTTTATGCTACAGAATGCTACTTTAACTGTGTAAGGTGTGTTTCTCCTGCCTTTGTTATCAATGTAAAGATATGTAACACTTGTTTTTGCTGCATTTGTTTAATTATGAAAAGTTATATTGCTGTTTTACCTTGCCTGCTGAGGGCACATGATTGGTCTAACTAAAAGCCAAATGGCGAATAGCTGGGCAGAAGAGGCATAAGAAGGGATGGCAACTCGAATAAATAGAAGAATGAGAGAAGAAGAAGAGAGGAGAAAACAAGGGAGAAAGAGAGGGAAACTCCCGGGGCCACCCAGGCAGCCACCAGCCAGGAGACACACAGTAGGACATACAGAAAGAAAAGATAAAAAGCCCCAAGGCAAAACATAGATTAAGAGAAACAGATTGAAATAAGAGCTAAGATAACGCCAAGCATTCACAACTACTAAGAAGTCTCTGTGTCACGATCTGGGAGTCGGTTGATGGCCCAAAAGAGCAAGCTTAATTCAGATCAGCCAATCATTGTAGGAAGTAAGGCCAGGAACTGAAGCAGGAACTAAAAGCAGAAACCATGAAGGACTACTTCTTTCTGGCTTATCCTCTGTAGACTCATGCTTTACTGGGTTTCTTATACAGTCCAGATAGGAACAACTTCCTGGAAAATGGTGCAACCCATGGAAGTCCGGTCCCTTCATGAATGAACAGTCAAGACAAGCCGCACAGATGTGCTTAGAGAGGCCGGTACAATCTGGTTAATTTTTCACTCAAGGTTCCTTTCTCCTGTGCCTCTGCAGAGTGTTGACAGAGATGCTGAACTAGGACATTGGGGAAGTGACTGGAGTCTGAGACCTCTGACCTCATCAGTTGTTGATCCCATTAATGGGTTTATAGTCAATGGGCTATATGGAGGTGGTGGAAATTTAAAGATGGGTGGAGTGGAAATAAAAAGGTTCACAGGGCAATACCCTCCCTATCTCCTCCCACATGTTTTCTGGTCCATGTAAGGTGGGAAGCTTTGCTCTACCACATGTTTTCTGCCACAGTGTTTACTCTCCTCACAGTCCTAGAAGCGGGGGCAACAAGAGGACACGGGCAGGCGCATCTGAAATGGTGAGCAGAAATCAATCTTCCCTCAAGCATACTTCCTCAAACATTTTCCCACAGAGATGGAAAGCTGAACAAGAGAATAAAAACATACTCTTTTGGCTCACTGTTGATGGGTTAGAGAAGTAAACTGAGTGGTGGAAAGTCACGGCATAGAACATACTTTATGTTTCTTACCCAGCTTGTAATTTCCAGTTGGCATTATTTCTCCACACCTTAGAGCTTGCAAGGTCCCTGACATGGTGACCCTGACTGCCTTCTATGTGTATATAAACATTTTATAAGGAACTTTGGGTAACTTCTCAGGAGCAGATGCCAGGACAGGGTATGTGAGGTTTAGGAGTTACCTTTCTTCTGTTAATAATAAACCAAAAGAAAATGAGAGACTAGTGTCCAGATATAATATTATCTCAGAAAAGTGGGATTTAAAGTAAATGTCTCTTAGATAGTAGAACTTGAAGAGAGCTCCATGAGTTCCAGGGTACTGGATACAATACCTGAATTCAGTGAGCCCCTGGGAATTGTAACCCCTCAATGCTACCTACACCAGTGAATGGGACCAAGGCACTTGAGTTTGCTAAGACAGCCACATTTGAAACCCTGTTCTCTGTCAGAATTGAGTGGTTCATCCAGAATGAGACATGAGAGAACCACTCTGTGGAGGGGTTTTATGGGATAAGCTGTAAGAAAATTAACCACGGCAGTGGGAGGTTAGGAAAATAGTTTTCTTAGAATCTCAAGGTAGAAATTTGCATATTTAGGATTTAAAATGAGAGCTGTTTTTCAACAAATTATATTTAAGTTTTAGCTTGTGAGACAAATGTGGACTGCAGAAAGATTAAGAAGTAGACAATTATGAGTAAATTGTTTTCTGTATTGAATAAGAGGAAGAAATCCACTCAAATGAACAAACGCACATGTGTACATACATCAATTATTTAACCATATGCCACACCAGCTTCATCGTTTACCCTGCAGATTTATTCCAAGGCATTTGATAAAGTGGTGTGAACGTTACAAGATTAAACCCCCAAACACACTTCCACTCAGCCTCTAAGACCATAGGTCCATCTATATAATAACCTCAGCAGCATGAGGAAACTCAGGAAATGTCAGGCCCAGGAAATGGTAATGGTATTACTTAGCACAGCCTGGTGTTAGTTGCTTTTTCATGCCTATAATAGAATAGTTGAAGAAACATCTTAGAGGAAAGAGTTACTATGGTTCTTAGTTTGATAATAGTCTGTCATGGTGGGGAAGACATAGTGGCCCATGTGGCTTTCACCTGTGACAGTAAGAACTTGCTTTTATCTCAGTGAAAAAAAAAGGGGGCAAGTTGTAAGAAGGATGCTTGTTTGTCTTCCTGGCCCCCCAGACTCCCAAAATAATCATATGGAAACTATATTATTTAAACCGCTGCTTGGCCAATCACTTAAGTGTATTGCTAGCTAGCTCTTACATCTAGAATTAGCCTATTTCCATTATTTTATATTTTACCATGAGGTTCATGGACTACCCGCAAAGTTCCAACTGGCAGCTCATGTCTTTTCCCTCTGGTGGCTACATGGCGTCTCCTGACTCTGCCTTCTTTCTCAGCATTCAGTTTAGTTTTCCCTGCCTTGTTCTACTCTGCTCTATCACAGCTTTTATATTCATTAACCAATAAAAGCAGTACATCTACAGAAGGACTTCCCACACCAAGGGAAGGCTCAGCCGGCTTCCCTGTTTTCTTCAGTCCGAGACTCCATCACGGTATGTATTGCCTCCAGCCCCAGAGTCTCTTCCTTGCTTAGTTAAACATTTTTGGAAACTCTCAGACACTCTCAGAAGTGTTTCCCAGGTGATTCCAAGTCCAGAGAGGATGGTGATGTTGACCAACCATCACAGCATTCTACAGCAAAAATTTCCCAAAGGATTCAACACTAGCTGTAGACTGGTGTGTGTGTGTGTGTGTGTGTGTGTGTGTGTGTGTGTGTGTGGTGTGTTTTGGCCCAGGTCATGAATGAGTTCTGCATTGGAATGCCACATCACTTTATTTTTTCTACTAGATTTTGATGCAATGCCCTAAATGCCACTGGAACAAACGCCCTGACTTTCATGACACTGATATTTTTGTTGTGTTTCTGTCAGTGGTCTTGTATATTAATTTTATAACCTTTATATATACCCCCTTCTATTGCTAATAGTAAGACTTAATTAGGAACACAGGCTCTGAAACCAAGTGATTTCTGGTTGAATCCCAGGTGTAGTTACTAGCTTCAGGAACTCTGCATGTTGTATAACCTTTCTGTATCTCAGTTTCATCCAAGCAATAGAACTAATGGTTTCATGAATATTACAGATGGTATCCAGCACACAGAAAGAACTGTGTTTTGGTTATTAGTAGTAGAAAAAAATAATTCATTTTATTGTTGGAGCAGGAAGGACAATTTTAAGTGATTTCTGTCTCTCTAGTGATAAATGATAAGCATATAATTTTCAAATTAAGTAATAATCATTAAAGTATCATATACTGACTGCTTTTTAAGATACAATAATGTAGTCTTTAATTTCTGTACATTGTGCTCAACATTTTCTCTGTCCCAACACTATAATGGCAAGATCATAAGCTAGTGAATTGCCTTGCTGAAGTGTAACGCCAGCTAATAGTAAAAGTAAAAGTTATTTTTTTTGCAGACTTGGTAATAATGATATCTTGATTTATCACCCACATTGCCACTTATAAACAATTATGAGCTTATCACATGTCTGTAATCACGAGCTGTAATTTTCTTATGTGTTAAATGGGGACAATAATTGTCATATTAGAGACATGTTTCTAGGTTCCCTTTCTTTTTCTGATACCCAGCAAGCTTTTTAAGCAAGCTCTCCAGGAGAACAAACAAAACATTCAGTCATTACCTTGTCTTTATCATAGACTACTGGCCTTTTAGTTATAATACTGAAGCTTATGTGTTGTAAGTGGGGGGAGAGGTGTGAGTTGTATTCCCAGTGCCTGGCTCCCAAGCCCCCAGCCGCAGGCCCGCTCAGCCACTGGTTGCTTGTTTATGCCCGAAATAACCACATGAGACTGTATTCATTTAAATACTGCCTGGTCCATCATCATCAGTCTTTTCTTGGCTAGCCCTCACATCTAAACTAACCCATTATAAAAGTCTGTATGTTACCACGAGGTGGGTGACTTACTGGATGGTTCTAAGGTACCTCCATCTGCGACGGGAGCCTCATGGCGTCTGGCTCTGACCCAGTCTTCCCAGCGTCCTCTTTTCTTTTCCCCGCCTATTTAAGTCCTGCCCTATCAAATGGCCCAGGCAGCTTTTTTTATTTAACCAATCAAAGCACAGAAATACAGATGAACCCTCCTTTATTTCCCCTTTTTCTGTTTAAACAAAAAAGAAAGGCTTTCATTTTAACATAGTAAAATTACATATAACAAAACAGTTATCAAGTAAGAATTACAGTTACAATATTTATATCTATTTTATCTTTTATCATAACTAAGGAAAACTATAACTATAACTATCCATTGTTCAATTCCATCAAAGACTCCAGAAGGATATAATATTACCTAATTAAACAAGAAATAAGCAATTTCCAAACTCTAGAAATGACAGAGACCTTGCTGCCTGGACAGTTACCCAAAGTTCCTCTGTATCGTTGGGGCATCCATCTTCAGCCTACAGGCCCATAGCATCCAGCAGACATTTCCATGAAGCAGGAAAATTCAAAGATAGTTCAGTCACTTTCTTTTGTGTCCTGCAGAATGTCTCGCAGACTCTTTTATGAATCAGGAACCCTGAAGGATCATCTCACCTTTTAGGCAAGTTCAGCAGTCCTCTTTCTGCCGGTTCTTTGTGTCCATTTAAGCAGTCCAGGCAAGAGCAGTTTCTTGCCCAAATGGCTAGCAAACTTCATAAGGAGCCTCTTCGATGCCCATCTTCCTCTTGAAGTAGCTTGGTGCTGCCAGGAGCAGATGTGTCTCATTGTCATGAAAAGCCCTAAGTTATTAAAATATTAAATGCCATATTCTATAGTCTTTGAAAGATATGAAGAATGCCTATCTAAAATATATCTATGCATACTTAGAAAATCTAATATGACTACAAACTAAACTATTATAGATGATTGTGTATTAACAATCTATATTTCCTAATTATACATTATTTTTAAATGAACTACACAATCACAATACCTTAATCAAGATCAGAAACATATATACATATATACAGCAAAATTAACCTTAAACTTACATCAACAAAGTAAAATCCATATCAATGCAAATTATTCATATCCATATCACTTATGGAACACTCAATTTTCCTTGTGTTAAGCCTAGCACAATTACTTTATCATGTAGCATGAGCCAGGTCACTCTGTCATTATTCTAAGTTTCTATGGGATATGTACTCTTTTAAATGACACATAGATATGGACTTCAAAGGATAAAGGACTTGGAATATTTGCATTTATTTATGGGAGTTGTGTTTGTAGTTTATCATTGTCAGTTAAAAGTTGGCAAGTATTTTGAGAAGGGACAGCATGACGCAGTGGGCCGAGCATGTGTGATGGAGTAACGCAACCTGGCCTTAGCTGCTGCAGAAATAAGGCATCGAGAAAACCAGCTTACATATGTACACCCTAATTTTCCCTTTTGTGCCTGAAAACTGAGATCCCAGTAGAGTTTTGTGCTATTTTCTCTCTTTTCCCCCCACTTCTTTTCTTTCCCTTCACTTTTCAAGTACTCCTTCACCCCCATCCGTCATTCTTCCTTCTTGAGTCTCGAGCCAGTGCTTGGTATGTGAGTTAACCCTGAGTCGGGTGAAATACCTTTAGAGACATTTTAGATCAATGAGACTGCATCAACTCTTTTTAATGACCCGGGAAATGCTACATCCATGTTCATCACTTTATCCCTGAACCTGGCAAGGGCTTTATGTAAACTTGGAAGTATCTACTTTTCTATATAGTAATGCCACATTTCTAGAAAACTATCCTTTCTCCAGAAATAGCTACACTTTGAATTTTTTTTATAAGAAAAACAACAACAAAAAACCCCTCTTTTGTTCCATGGTGGAGCAAAGGGTGAACATGGCCAACCCTTTGGTAATGGGAAGCAATGAAGCAGACACTGCTGCCTTAAACAGAGATCAGGTATCAGATGCCTGAGTGGCTGAGAAATTACGCACAAGAAGTGAGCTGGCCTTTTTGCATTACCATGACCCATAAAAAAGCATAAATCCACTTTGTTGCTAGCATAGTTTTATCGAGAGTCACCTTCTTAGACATCCTTGAGAATGAAAGCATGAATCCTTCAATTTTAATCTCCTGGTAGTTGCTAAGAGCATTTAGTTTTGTTTTTTTTTTTCTCTCAATCTAGCATATGTTAAGATACACCCACAACCTAATTCTCTGAAGTACTTACTCAAAACTGATGTAATATTTTCATTCCTACAGTAAACTTGAGTGAAATACAATTTAGTTGGATGCTTAACTAAATAGATAGCAATTTACCAAGTATTTCAAAATTATAGAGTGGCCCACACAGAGCTGTGGGAGGTAAGAAAACACACACTGAGGACATTCAAGTGTACATATGAGCCTAGGAAGCCAGCACACACAAGGGCTACTAGATCAGCAGGCACTCTTTGAAACAACCCGCGAAAATATACATTGATGGGACAGGTTGGAGATGTAAGAATGAACAGTGAGAAAGGCAGGATTCAAGAAAGATGATATAGTTGAATCTTGCAGGTCTTTAAGCCTTAGAAAGAGCATGAGGGATGACCAGCTATTTGGCAATGATTGACAATTGTTCTTAATTTGGAAGAGGCTAGAATTTTGTTCTTTATATTTTATAAAATTCTTTGAGATTAATGTTTCTTTAAAAATCTATAGATGTAATAATACATGCCTACAAGTCTTGGTACTTAGGAGGTAGAGACTAGAGGATTGTAAATTTGAAGGCAACCTGGGATACACAATGAATTCCAGACCAGCGTGGTCTACATAGTAAGACTTTGTATAAAATTAATAAGTGAATAAAATCAGAAAACAGCTCCAAACTTCATGCTCTTTTCCTGGCTGTTTCCCTTGCTTCACTTGTCAGAGACTATTGAAATGAAAAGCTTTTTGAAGGTCAGTTTTCGTTTGAAGGAACTGAGTCTTTAAAACATTCCAGAAAACTCAGTGTAGGATCCCAACAAATGAATGTAGAGAGAAAGGGTTCTAGCAAATGTGATTGGAAGAAGTTGTCTTTGGACATCCTAAAAGCCATCTGTGCCTACCACGAGTTTCTTCTGATCCCATTTGCCTTGGGACACGGGCTTCCAGGAGCATGAGAGAAAAGGAAACAATTCCACCGAAGGCTTTAGCTAAGTCACAGATGGGCAAGCACCTGCAGAATTCTGGCAGGGAAGATGCTGTCTAGTTGCAATGAAACTGAAGGGGAGAGCTGGAATTGGAAACCAAGAAAAGAAAAGTCTGCTCAGGATTACTTAGGGGTACATCCTTATCAGAGATCACATGGGACAATCTGGGTGAGTCTTCATTAAGAAAAGACAATCCAGGTTCTTGTGGACCCTGTGTCTTCCCTGCTTCATATATGCCCAGGCTGGTAGTGTTAATGACATTTCCTAGATGGGCAGAAATGCTGAGGGCGGGCATTTCCTCTTTCATAGTCACTCTCTGTATGTCAGCTGCAGCTTAAAGAAGAATATGGCTGGTTCTTTCTTGCACAAATCTGTAGTTCTCTTAACATTTTCTGCCTCTATGACTTATCCCCTTTAGGCTTTATTTGTACTTATGTGAATATGTGTTTGAGTGTGGATTTGTGCACATGAATGCAGAGCCCGTGGAGGCCAGAAGCAGACATTGTCTCCCCAAGACTGTGTTATAGACAGCTGTGAACTCCCTAGTATGTGCATTGGAACAAAACCTGTGTTCTCTGTAGTAGCCATATGCTCAGCCACTTCACCAGTCTCCATGATAAGCCTCTTTTGAATTAAGCTAAAATGTACTATGAACCTTCTGTCTTCAAAGCACAGAGTGTGCTCGACCCAAAAGATAACAGCAAGAAGCATGTACTCTGGCTCCCATTTCTTGGGAACTCCAGTTTGGAGAAGGGGTGCAAGTAACTTGGAAGAGAATGCTAATGCAAAGTAAATCCTAGTAAGTATTATAACACAAGTAAAAAGACAGCATCTTACATAACAAACACACGTGTACCAAATATGTACATTAACTTATGCACACATGTACTAAGTGATGGGGTGTACAATAAAACAAGATCTCTCAGTTTATATCAGTGTCTCCAGTACACCTGTTATCACAGTTTAACTGGAGAAGTAGACATTCTAGAAAGTTCCTGCTTCTTGGGAGAAAATGAGAGCACATTTACATAATTTACATATTTTTCAATGACATGAGAAAAGTTTAAAGCCCTGGAGAAAAAAAAGTGTTACTGCATAATATACTATGATAACCTTAAAAATATTATTTACAAAATCAAGGTCTGAATGTTTGCTGTCAATTCTGTTGAAATAAATGCAGAGTGCAAGTGATATTAATGATTGTGATACATTTCACAAAGCATGACATATATGAAGTAGGAGTTAGTCAGTCAGTGGGAAGATGGAAGCAGGGTGAACAGGAGGACATTTGGGTAGTTTTTCCAGATGTTTAGATTTTTGGCAATAGAAGTAGAATAACCCAACACTCACTGAAGACCTCCTTTCAGAGAGTACTATTCTGGCAACATGATGACAACCGGATACAACGGCATTTGCTGTGCAGGACTAGCAATTAAATTTGAGAAACGGGCCAAGATGTGCCAAGGAGCACCTGGATGACATGAACAAAAGTCAGGGTGTTCCAAAAGCTGGGAGTGGGGAGGAACACAGTGGCCCAGAAGTTTTCAGGAGGAAGTGAGGTTTTAGTGAGCTTTATGGACCAGATGGAAAAGAGACATGTGGAAAGGCAAGCTTCCATTCCAGATTGAGAAATACCATGCTGCTTGCTCTTCATGTGCCCAAAACACTGCACTTTGAATTCAACTTCAGCGGAAGTTAATAACCTCTTAGAGTCCATGGAAGCCCACAGGTCAAGGTTAAGATGCCCTGTTCTAGCATTTGTGAAATTGCAGTATTGAAAGCTTGTTGAGTAAAACAGGTTTCGTTTCTGTTCCCTAACAGACTGGGGAGCAGCACACAATACTGGGTGGCTATAAAACCTCTTCTGCCTTCCCAATTACTTAATTATATGAACTAATTACCCAGCTATAAACACCACTGTGATAAGCCCCATTTCCATTCACCATGCTTTGCTTCTGAATGCTTAGTTTTGTAGTTCTATTTAGACTAATATGATTGAAAAGGATGATTGTGGGTTCTATTGAAACAGATGATTGCCTTGCCACTGCTTTTTATTGCTAATATATTTGTTTCTTTCTATTTTGCAATAAATGAAACTTAAAGTATCAAATAATTAAATTCTAGAGCTCTGAAAATAAAACATGCTTACAAATATTCTATAATAATATGTAAAGTTACAGTGCTTTAAGCTCTTCAACCTAACTGGTTACTCATGAAAGAATGAAGTAGGTGGAGGCTGAAATTAAGATTTTACAGATTAATGGAGTAGATTAAATATCTATATTCTATTCTTATCAATTTTTTATGTTAATAAAAGAACTATGTGGTTTTGGTATAATAGCTCACTCTTGCTCAAGAGTATTAGTTTTGGAAAACACAAGTTCAGTTTACTATCAGGAACTAGAATTCACAGAGAACATAACATTTCTTCAATATTTGGCCCCAGGTTATTGCAGTGTCAATAAACTTGTATGGTTTGCGATAAAGCGCACAATGTTATACAACATTTCAGCTTGTAGATTTGGTATTTCCTGGTGCGATAGCATTTCTACAGTGGGATTCCTGTCTTCTTGAAGCAGCACCCATATTTGAGACTCAAGGATGTTGTCCATTAGCACTTTAAATGCAAATAGTATCTTAGACCAACTGCTATCATGGTGACTCACCAGCTGGAAAATGGGTACTAATGGGAACATTGTGTTTAGCTGAGAACAATCTGGTGTGGTAAGAACTAAACCATCCCATTCTCTCTGGCCTTATCTGAGCATTGTAGTAAGAGTAGACAATCCTCCAGCCATCAAATAATTCTTCCAGAATTGACAGGGAAAAAGCTGAGCTTACACCAGCCTAGGTTCTAAATCTCAGGATCCAGGGCAAAACGACAGTGCCGAGCCTCTTGCTGAGAACTGATTGAGAATTTCAAGAAGGAAAGAGCAGGGCATCAAACCAAGTGCAAGGTCCTTCTCAATGCATGGCCTTGTGGGACTACTGTGGCTTTATCTGTAAAATGGGGTAATTGAACACCAATCTCTCTAAATTCAACTTTCTGTCATTTGTACTGTAGCTTCTTTTGTAATCTAGTATTGTTCAACTGTAAAATGAAAAGATTATTTTCTCTAATACCTTTCCCTGTACTCCTGTCAATCATGAGTAGCAGCATTCTATTCTTCCTCAGAGCCATTTGATCTTTTTTTCTTACTCCCTTGTACAACGATTACCGAGATTTATCTCTTATATTAGTTTGTGTTTATTCCCTTTTTACTGCTGTCATGGCTAAGGTTCCATTCCAGAATCTGAGCTCTGACAGCTTTTAGATGATGGTATCATTTAGCATCATCATCTAATATACTCTGACAAACCAGTCCATACTTGATGATCCTCACAGAAATTCATAAATGGGTTAACTCAGGTTTGAGGTAAGGTCTATTTTCTAAGGCAGGGTCAGGGTATCTCCAGGACAAAATCATATGAAGACATGGTGGACTGGAGCGTGTGCTGTCTAAGTGGCTCCTTCGTGTGGATGGTGAGGAAGTCTCAATTTGTTCCTGATGTGGACGCCACTGTGAATCTGCCTGGTTTTCCACACAGGATTGTATTTCTAACCAAGTGGAGAACTGAGGAGCAGTAGAGAGATGAAAGCCATTCCAGGCACTACTTAGCTTCAGAAGTCATACCCAATCCTTTCTTCAACATTCCATTTGTGAAAATCAAGTTACATAATTCAGTACATGTTCACGGGAGGAGAATTAGACTCCATCTTTGGAGAGAAGGAATATCCCAAAATCTGCGAGCCTACTTAAAAACCACATCATTGTTTTATTTATCTCCTATAAGATGCCTTTCAATTTAGTTACTGTCCAAATTCTGCATCCTCAATACAGCTTTAGTTCATCAATTTCCTGATCACAGCATGTAAATGTGGTGGTTTGAAAGAAAATGGCCCCCAGAATGAGTAGAACTATTTGGAGATGTGGCCTTTTTGAAGGAAGTGTGTCACCGTGGAGGTGGGCTCAAAGATGTCTTTTACTCAAGTTTCCCTCAGTGTGACTATCAGTCAATTTCCTGTTGCCTACAAGATATAGAACTCTCAGCTGCTCCAGCACTACATACGCATGCATGCTGCCATGCTCCCCACCATTATGATAATGGACTCAACCTCTGAAACTGTCAGTAAGCTCCCTCAAATAAATGTGTTCCTTATAAGAGTTGCTGTGGTCATGGTGTCTCTTCACAGCAATAAAAATATAACTAAGACAGCAAGTGAGTGTAAAGTCTAAAAGAATGAGTGATGGTGTTCCTTATTGTTCTAATGGGCACATCTATAACCCATCTCCCACCTGAACCTTGCCATTCTCTCAGTATCTTCCTATTCGCCAATCCCAACCACAACTATCTCTTCCTCTTGTGAAGATATTATGCCTTGGTTCTGTTTCTCCCAGTTTGAATGTTCTCTTCCCCAGTACTTTTTGTGTCCAGAATGAAATCCATTAAGATATTCTGTATTGTTTTTCCACAGTGCAATCATCCTGTTTTCCTCTATTTTCAATTTTTAGCTTCTTTGTAGAAGTGCAATTGGTCACTTAACCTTGTAAGACCAGGTAATGCACCAAGACAAAGCTTTAAAAATGAAATTTGTAAAAGTTTAACATATTCTTATACAATTCTCATAGGTTATCCTTTAAAATGTTCCCTTGTAAGATCTTTTAGGCATCTTTACTTTTTCTGCCTCAATCTTAGGCATACATTCTTGTTAGACATATATTTGTTAGACAAACGAAACACTGGAGATTAGAAATCAACAGGAGATAGAAATTCTCTACTAAGAATCACCTCTTTGTTGTTCTCTTAAGTGATAGCCACTTTGAGGCACTCGAGGGAGTTGCACTTGTTTTGTCCTAATCTGAGAGTGACACAGTTGTAATAGCAAAGTAGAAAGTCACTTCAAACTGGTAACTAGTTGTTTTACCCTTGGTCAGCTTGCCTTCTAATTGTGAAGTAGCTTACCATACTGCTGTCCAAATTTGACCCATCTTTGTTACCTAAACCATCCCTGTGTCAGTTCTGAATTGTTGTAGACTACAAAAAAAGTTGCAAAGAAAACTTGTATCTTTGAAAGTTTTATGGGTCCTTGTATAAGCCCTAGATGGAGATCCATGGAACCGGCTTCCAAATAGCTCCTTTTCATTTCCAGAGCTCCTTAAAGAAGTATGGGAGCAAGTTTTTGTAGTGAAGCATTGCAGCTGGTCCAGCTCTGCTTCCATAAATGTGCACTAAAACCTCATGAACTGGTCACAAGAATGACCCAAGGAAACCTTTGGCCATGGGTGTCTGAATCACTCATTCTCAAAGAAACCATAGAGTAAGCGTCAAAACCGCCTGATGCAGAGCTTATGAACGACAATGCATTTTCTGTTGAAAAGGTAGGCTTGAATTTTACTTGTCAAAACCTGAAATGAGCACCAGCAAATAGGGTAGGCTGACATTATTTGACATAAAGAAAAATATAATTAATATTAGGTCTGAAACTTTCAATCACCTGGATAGAAGATCTTGCTTGCATTAAGTCATTAGACTGGGTTCTATAAGATTAAGCAACTGCAACTTCTGACCTTGGGCCCCAACTATGGCTTCTTTTTCTCTACAGAGGAATTAATTCAGAGACAACATAGTCTCTGGAGACACAAAATAAACTTTCCCCAACTTTTATTTTTATGAAGAAAGTCCCCTAACAGATGAACAGAAAATAATCCACAGGTTGGTATTACATGGAATCTTATGGGATGAATTTTATTTGTATGCATGTGCATTTGTGTGTGTGCGTGTGTGTGAAAAGACAATGGGGTGTATTTTTAAGTCATTTTTAACTTTATTGTTTGAGACATAGTTTTTCAGAACTTTGATAGAACTAACTAATTTGGCAAAATCAGCTGGCCAGCAATTCACAGAGATCCTCTTGTCTCTGTCCCTCCATGCTTCTATTATAGAAACCCTTCTACTCTAGCAGGTTTTATATGTGGGTTCTGGGAATCCGAACTCAGGTCCTCATGGCTTCAGAAAAAGCCTTTCACTGTCTGAATAATTTTCCTAGTTGCTCTCACTCTTTGGAAAATTTTATTTTTAAATTGGAAGTAGGCAGATAGCAAAGGATATGGGAAATTGGAAGTGTCTCGTAGCCATTGCTTTATTTACTGTCCCTCTCCCACTAGGCTGGGTCACAGTCATTTCCTTACAAATCTTCAGCAAACAATTCTTCAGGATATTTTATTTACCTAGAGATGTTAGGTTGTGCAGTGACTGGGATTCTTTGTACCCTACTTCTCTGACAACTGTTATCTAATAATAGCTCTACCATAAAAGTGAATAATACCAAAATAAGGTTGGCAGAACCAGTACCTCAGGGAGGATTTATTTCTATCTTGGTCATAGGTTAAGGGTATGACATTTGGTCTAAGTAAGTTGCAAGGAGGGACTACTTGTTCAACCAGCCACCGGGCTAGCTTAACCCCAAAATAACCACACAGAAACTGTATTAAATAAATCACTGCTTGGTCCATTAGCTCTAGTTTCTTATTGGCTAATTCTTACATCTTAATTTAACCCATTTCTATTAATCTGTGTATCACCACATGGCCGTGGCTTACCGGGTAAAATTCTCAGCATCTGTCTCTGGTGGCTCCATGGCATTCCTCTGACTCCGCCCTTCTTTCTTTCAGAGTTCAGTTCTGTCTTCTCTGCGTACCTAAGTTCTGCCCTATCAACAGGCCAAGTCAGTTTCTTTATTCATTAAACAATGAAAGCAACACATAGACAGAACCTCCCATACCACCCTCCTCTCAATAATCTTGTGGATTTGTATGATAAATTTTAAAAGTTTAAAGATTTTACTTTACATGATTGTGAAGATAACCTTTTTGTTTACTAATCATGCTTTATTATTAATAATTATTATTTGTTGTTTATTAATGTTTTTATTAAATCTTTGAGAACTTCATACAATTATTTTGATCATATTCACCCCCTCTCCCAACGTCTCTCAGTTCCATCCCTACATTCCCACCCACCCAAATTCATGTTTTCTCCTCCCTCTCCCTACCCCATTTCCTCCTGTCTTTATGTTTTCTTTTAAAAGCATCAAGTCCAGTTTGTGTTGCCTGACTACTTGGTTTAGGGCCTACCCTTCAGTGTAAACAATGCAGAGGAGGTCATACTCTTAAAGAAAACTGTATTTTTTCTTTCCAGCAGCAATCAGATGCCAATAGCAACTCATCTAAGGGTGGTACTTGCTATCTACCTTTGCTACTCCATGCTAGGGTTTTGTACTACTTTTGTGCACAGTGACAAATTATATATGTATTATACACAAAAGCCTTAGAGTTAAGCCTTACCAGCAGATTCAGACATGGAAGAGACATCTATAAGACAATGTAAAAGAAATGGATACCTCAGCCTAAAAGAAGTTAAAACAAAAAATCCAGATACAAAATATCCAAAAAATTAGATATACTACAAAAATACCAAACCTATAAATAGTAAGTATAGAGGAAGAAAATTAATCCAGGTTAAAAGAACAGAAAATATTATTTAATAAAATGCTTATTAAGGCACCAGAGACATATGGAATACCAAACAGATAGGACCAGAACTCTGCATGGCACATAATAATCAAAATACTGACTGTAAAGAATAAAGACAGGATATAAAATCTGCAAGCAAATAAGACCAAATCAAGTATAAAGGCAGGTCCATTAGAATAACACACAACCTCATAATGGAGATTCTGAAGGCCAGAAGGGCCTGAAAAAAATCTTCTATAAACTCTGAGAGAGACCACATCCTTGGCCTCCAATATCTAGACTCTTTACCCAGCAAAACTATCAATTATAATAGATAGAGGAAGAAAAATATTTTGTTATAAAATAAATTTAAGCAATTTCTTTCCACTAATCCAACTCTACAGAAGGCTCTAGGAGGAAAATTTCAGTCTGAAGAGATGGTTAACTACATCCAAGAAGACATAAAGAGCAAATGATCTCAGAACAGTTCATCAAAAGAAGGAAGGAGAAAAGCCCATCTCACAACAAGAAAAAAACAAAAGTAAATAAAC
Organism: Dicrostonyx torquatus; assembly: GCA_028555095.1. Taxonomy (NCBI): domain Eukaryota; kingdom Metazoa; phylum Chordata; class Mammalia; order Rodentia; family Cricetidae; genus Dicrostonyx; species Dicrostonyx torquatus. Next base: position 687,528 of record JAQHUG010000237.1, on the reverse strand, counting down.
ACTGCTCTTTAATATCTTTCAATACTAGTGGTCTCAATTTCTCAATAAAACTATATAGACTAGCAGTTTGAATTAGAAAAAAGGATCTATATTTCCTGCTGCACCCAAGAAACATACCTTACCATCAAAGACAGACATTAGGTTAGAATAAAAGAATGGGAAACTTATTTTTCCCGTAAGTAAAGTCATTCAAAAAAGCAAGATAACATAGTTATTTTAGTATCTGATGAAATAGGCTTCAAGCCAAAACTAATCAGAAGAGATAGGGAAAGATGCTACATGCCAATCAAAAGAAAAAATCGATCAAGAGCACCTTGCAATTCTTAACATCTGCGTATCAAATGCAAGGGCAACCAAGTTTGTAAAAGAAATATTGCTACAGCTTAAATCAAATACTGATGTTCATATTACTGATAGTGGGTGACTTCAATATTCCACTCTTGCCCATAAACAGGTAACTTAAAAAAATAAAGCATGGAAATGCCTGAGTAAAATCATACCCTTCATCAAATTGACCTGAAATCTACAGTACATTAGTCCCAAACACAAAAGAATATATTTACTTCTCAGTAGCTCATGGAGTTTTCACCAAAATTTACAAAGCAAGTCTCAACAGACATAAGAAAATTGAAATACTACCCTGCATCTTATAAGGCTAGAATGGATTGAACCTGGATATCTAAACCCATAGAAATAGTCGAAAATATCCATTATCACGGATATGGATGCTGAACAAATCAACACTGAATGAAAACCAAGACAGATCTCAGGAAAAAAATTAAAACGTTTTAGAATTGAATGCAAACGAAAACCTATGTGATACAAAGAAACCAGTTCTAAGAGGACAGTTCATAGCACTCAGTACACACACACACACAC
>JAQHUG010000237.1:667097-684866 GCA_028555095.1 Dicrostonyx torquatus | reverse complement strand
TCATCTTCAACTTCATATGGAAACACAAAAAACCCAAGACAGCTAAAATAATCCTGATTTTAAAAACAAGCAAACAAAAGATCATAAACATCTGGAGGTATCATCATCCCAGATTCAAGCTTTACTACAGATCAGTATTGGCATTAAATGGACATGTTGATCAGTACAATATAATTTAATAGCCTGACTTAATTTCACACATCTAAAGATATCTTCTTTTTGCCAAGGAATACAATAATACACACTGGAGAAAAGACAATGTCTTTAACAATTGATGACTAGATGAAAGGAGAAGAATGAAAAAATTCTTGTCTATCACTCTCTATAAAACTCAAATACAAATGGATCAGGGACTTAAGACCAGATACCCTGAACCTGACAGAAGAAAAACATTGGGCAATAGCCTTAAACTCACTGGCACAGAAAGGTTTTTCTAAACAGAGCACCAATAGAACAGGCACTAAGATCAACAATTAATAAACGGGACCTCATGAAACTGGAAAGCTCTGTAAGGCCAAGGACACCATCATTCAAGGTCACCATCATTCTGGATACAGAATGGGAAAAAATCTTTACCAATTCTCCATCTGATAGATAATTGGTAGTTATTATATAGTTATATTATATACATATTATATTATATGTGTATAATTTATACACATCTAATCTAGAAAGCAACCCAATTGAAAAAAATGGAATATACAACTAAAACAAGAGCTCTTTAAAGGCAAACACAAATGACTGAAAAATACTTAGAGAAATGTTCAACATACTTATCCTTTAAAGAAATTCAAATCAAAACTACTTTGAGATTTCACCTTCCCCCCAATCACAATGGCCGAGGCAGATAAAGTAAAGGACAGCACATGCTGGCAAGGGTATGGGAGTGGGAACAATGGTTCACGGTTGGTGGGAGTGCACGACAAACTGCCCCTCATATTCCCATATGGAGAGAAACTTTAGTTTGGTCAGGGCAAGAACTGATACATCATTCAGAATTCAGTGATTCCATTAACTGGATAAACCAGGTTTTTCTGTCCTTGTCTTATTTAGGCTTATGAAGGTTAGAAGAGAAAATAGTTCCTTTCTTTCCTTGTGAAATTGTTAGTTAAGAAATCGTTTTAGCTTTTAAAATACATTTTAAAAATTAATTTTTAACTTCCATTCCCTTAATATATGTATAATAGTTGGGTATGTCTGAAGGAATTCAGCTCCCTAAGGTAGGTAATTACAGAGTCCCCTCAGGACTTTGCTCTCAGGTGTATTTATAGCTACAGTCGAATTCATATTTGATTGAGATTTTCTTTTAGGTCTTATAGTCACAAACTAGGTAGGAATGGGAACTTGGAAAAACAGAAAATTTTGTTTACTTCTTTACTTCAAAGAAACAAGTGCTTATAGAAAGTAAAAGTGTTAGCATTTGTTAACCACAAAGTACTTCCTATTATAATACAGATATATCCACAGGAATTTTCAATATATTCCTTTTAAATTTTAAGAACTTTATACGTGCATATAATTAATTTTGAACTTGTTCACTCCCCATTCCTCCCACACCCTCCCTGTCTACCTCTAAACTTCATGCTCCGCCTTTAATGACACATCAAGTCCACTTTGTGTTGCCTAGAGAATGTTGGACTTACCAGAGGCCAACCCCTTAAATAAAACTGACTCTCTTCCTAGCGGTCATCAAGTGTCAATAGCGCCACAGCAAGGGGTGGGTGCTTAGGAGCCCTCCCTGCTCCATGCTAGAATGTTAGTTGAGTTGACCTTGTGCAGGAAACAGCAGTTGTTGTGGGTCTGTTCGTAAGTGTGGTGGTCTTGTCTTTTCCAAAACACAGTTTCTCACCCTAGTCCTCTCTGACCTCTGGCTCCTAGACCTCCAGCCCACTCTTCCACCATGGTGCCTATACCTTTAGGAGAGATGATATGAAATAGATATACCATTTATATCTGAGCACCCCAAAGGCACTATTCTCTGCTCTTTGACCATTGTGATTTTCTGTTAAACATTGCCCACTACACAAGGAAATTTCTCTGAGAGCTGCACTGATCTATGGTTCAGGATATACAAATTTAGCTTGCCCATTTAGCAAAAATAATAACAGGTGGGTTAACTACTGGTGTCTATAAGCTTCCTGTCCAAGGTTTCTTCACCAGATTTATAGTACCAGGCATGTGAACCATAAATCTGATATCCCTATAATGATCATTTCACTGTGGTACTCTTGGACTATGGAATCTGCGAACTAAAACGCATTGAAGACGTGATGAATTATGGCCTTGCCTAGAGGTATACAAAATATTTTTATATTGTGACTATGTTTCAGCTAACATTAAAATATCTCTTACGGCTTCCTCATTCATTCCCCAACTCTAAAGTAGAACTAACTCTGTTTCTCATTGATGCCTTATTTGTTCCTCCCTTTAAATGGAACTTAAAATTTCCAGAGGAGTACATGAAGAGTCATCACAGTTAAGAAGTAAGGATGAATGAAAATAATTGGAGGAATAGAGACAGGTTAATTAATGTATAGCTATTTTTTCCTATTTATTGTGTCACATGTTTTTATGTACTGAACATGGAGTTTGCAATGGAGCTGTGGAAAACATATAAATAAATCAAATCAGAAAAGTAACATAGAAGTAATACAATACCATGTAATATAGCACACTAAATTTAATTAAGTACTTATTTATAAACTTGTACTAAATTCATTCTGGAAGGAATTTTAGGGTAGTGTTAATAATTGATTAAAGACACATTGCTAACTCTCTATCATAAATAATTAATGCATACAAGATGCACTGAAATCATAGGAGGGAGGAATAATGTAAAGAACATCAGAAAATATCATCTTATTTTAAGCAGATCACGTGGTGGTGGGAAAGAGAAGCTTGTGTGTGTGTGTGTGTGTGTGTGTGTGTGTGTGTGTGTGTGTGTGCGCGCGCGCCTGTGTGGTTGTGTGTGTGCTGTGTTTATGTGAGCGTGTGTATGCACATATGTGTGGTCGTTTATTTGGGACACACAGTTTAATAAGAACAGAATACACACAGGTTTACAGAATACAGTACCAGACCGTGCTCCTCCGAAGACGCAGGCAGACTGGCAATCCGCAGAGAGAGTGCTTCCCACGTGGGTCTATCTTTTTATACCTCTTGGGACCTGGTGGTCCAGCCTCGTTAATTAATTAACAGCTAATTGGAGGTGGAATAATTAACTAATGGCGGGGTGTGGCTATAATCCGAATAGGCCAAGACCATTCCCCTTCACATATGTGCACTTATGACATGCATATGAGCTTTATTGCTTTTTAGTCTTTCATTCATATCCTTGAAAGAGAAGAGGAAAATTTACAAACAGGAAAATAAAAAAAAATGATGTCCAAGGTTAGAATTATCAAAAACAAAACCAGAAACCACAGTTTTATGAAAATATTCCCTTGGTTTCATATGTTTTCCTGAACAGAATGTAGAAGCTTTTAAAAAGTATTTGCTGGAAACTAGCTATGGGTAGCATTTGCCTGAAGCTATCAAAACTAAGTAAGCAAAAGACAGTAACAAAAGTTCTTGCAAACCCAATTGAATCTCTGTGAGATTTGAATCATGTTAGCAGATGGGCTTTCTCATAGGAGAAACATGAGTGCACACAACTAAAATGATTGTGCCTCCCTCTTTTTAAAAACAGCTAAATACATATTACACTTAAGTGGTTAAGCCCCTTTAAAGGTTGAGGACTTGGGAAGATACACATGATACCTTGGAAGAGTCCTTGTCAGGAGTTCTGGAAACTTCTCCTAAGCTTTCTATGAAGCTCTCTCCAGAAGGGAAAAGGGAGCTCCACTGGATCCTACTGTGAGACTCAGTCTCAGAATAGCATCCATTTCTCATGTTGTGTATGTATGTTAAGACAGGAGAAATGTTTACTTTTGGATGATTGCTTTCTGGCTGAATTCCTGTTTATTCACTTCTGACCATCAGGGATCTATGACAAAAATCCAACAAGCCTGAGCTGGCCTAGTAGCTTGACCCTCATATTCCCTATCCAAATATGGATATTCAGCAGACCTCGTGGGACTTACTTGCCATTTCTCTGTGTGGGCAATATGTCTGTTGGCATCAGCAATGGAAAAACTAATAATATTTTATTCAACTCTGAAGTCAGAAGGAAACAACTATTTTAACTATGTCAGTTATTATATCTTTATATTAGAGAAATAATATTTAAAATACTGATTTTGTCCTAAAGTCATAATCCAGGAATCCATGTTGTGGTGGTTTGAATGAAAATGGTCTCCATAGGCCCGTAAGAAGCAGAATTCTTAGGTGTGACCTTGTTGGATTAGGTATGGCCCTGTTGGAGGAATTGTATCACTGGGGAAGGGCTTGAGATTTCAGAAGCTCAAGCCACGCCCAGGATCTCACTCTCTTCCTGCTGATCCAGATGGAGAACTCCCAGCTATCTCTCCAGCACCATGTCTGCCTGCATGCCACCATTCTTTCCACCATGACAACAGTGGACTAAACCTCTGAACTGTAAACCTGTTCCAATTAAATATTTTCCTTTGTAAGAGTTGCTATGATCATGATATCTACTCAAAGCAATAAAACCCTAACTAAGACAGAAATTGGTACCAGGGATTGGGACATTGCTGTGACAGGCCTGATCATGTTTTTGTTTGGAGGAATATGGAACACTTTGGGACTTTTGACTAGAGAATAGTTGAACGCTTTAAGTGGGGCTTAATGGGTCATACTAATAGAAGCACGGAAAACTGATTCTGAGAGTATTTGAGCTGCAGAGGCCTGGCCCGAGATGTTTCAGAGGAGGGTGATATTTGTATGCAACCTGGAGACTGATCTTGTGATATTTTGGCAGAGAATACGGCTCCTTTCTGCTCTTGTTCAAAAAAGCTGCCTGAGGCTAAATTGAAGAGTTACAGATATTATCTGTGGCATAAGAGATTTCCAGAAAGCTTGATTGTGTTGCTTGGTTATTAGTGTCTACACTTATACAGATCTATAATGAATTGCAGCAAGCTGAGCAAGGGAAAATACAAAATGTACAGTTTGAAAAGAAAGGTGGCATCAGGGAGTTTTAAGCAGTTAAATCCTAGGTTCAAGTAGATAAATAGATTAAATACAAGTATAATGCTAAATGGAAAAAAGGGCATGGTGATGTTAGGGCAAGATACCACCCAGGTTGACTTCAAATTTATGAAAAGGAATTAAATAAAATTTAAGGCTGGTTGTGGTATCCCACACCTTTAATCCCAGGATTTAGGAGGCAGAGGCAGGCATATATATATATATATATATATATGGATATATATATATATATATATATCCTTTGCCATTAAATGTTAGAAATATGTGATCTGCTTTTTTATTTTGATTTTATAGGTGTATATAGTTAAGAGGTTGTATGAGTCTTCAAAGAGACTATGGACTTTTATTTTTTTATTTATTTATTTTTTATTTTTTTATTTTTATTTTTTTTGTTTTTTTTCGAGACAGGGTTTCTCTGTGGCTTTGGAGCCTGTCCTGGAACTAGCTCTTGTAGACCAGGCTGGTCTCGAACTCACAGAGATCCGCCTGCCTCTGCCTCCTGAGTGCTGGGATTAAAGGCGTGCCACCACCGCCCGGCTCAACTCTGGACTTTTAAACAGTGCTGATACTGTGATAGATTACAGGGACTTTTGAAGTCAAACTAAATATACTTTTCATTATGATATTGCTACAAACCTGTGTGGATCAGGGAATGGGATATGGTGGTTTGAATGAAAATTACCCCCATAGGCCCATAAAGAATGGTACTATTAGGAGGTGTGGAGGAAGTGTGTCACTAGGAGGGCCTTAAGGTTTTAGAAGCTCAAGTTAAGCCCCGTGACCCATTCTGTCTTCCTGCCGCTTGATGATTTAGATGTAGACCTCCCAGCTAACTCTCCAGCACTATGTCTGCCTGTATGCTGCCATGCTTCCTGACATGACAACAGTGGATTAAATGTCTGAACTGTAAGCCAGCCCCAGTCAAATGTTTTCTTTATAAGAGTTGTTATGCTTGTGACTTCCATTCATGTGAATAAAACCCTACGTAAGATATATGTCTTCCTCAAGAGAAAGTTTTTGTGAATTTGAGTGTGTGTGTGCATGCACACTTAGATACAGACTTAGGAGATTCTTTGTTCTTAGTCTTGAGTTCTTAAGACCACAAGAATAAGAGTAAACTGTAAATTATATTAATAGGAAAATATGAACATATTGAGGAGACTGTGAACATATTGAGAAAACTGAACTTATTGAGGTCCTGTTCCCTAAAAATTAGATTTTGAACAATGAAGAAATTTACAGTTTGAAACTGTTTCATATAAAATGGTTATACTCCTCACGTTTATGACAGTTGGAACTTATAGCACACCAAAGCTAGAATTATATTCATTCCCTGGAATATTTCAATCATTAAGACATCCATGGGCTCACATATGGAAAACCCTTAGCTGATTCTCAAATGTACATTGGGTATAGACATATATTTAAAAATCAACAGCAAAGAAAATTCTGTTTATTTTACAATTAATGTTTTAAAGCAATTAGCAATGTGTGGTAGTGTTCATAAGGAAAGGGAGAGAGCTAAAAGAGGGTGGAGGAATAGAGTAATCAGAGTATATTTTGCACATTTATGAAACTGTGAACAACAAAATTAATCTCTTTCTCTGTGTGTAATATAAAACCTAAATATAGACCTTAGTCACCTAATGCTGTCATTTCTTTATTTTGCATCTTTCTTAACTTTTTGAAACATTTCTACAACATGTTCTATTTGTATTTGCCCCTCCCCTTATTCCTCTCATATCCACCCTTTCCAAACCCACCCATCTTTATGTCCTCAGCAGATGCTGCCCATGTGTTCATGCATGTGTGTTCCTCCGCTGGAAAGTGGTTGCTCTACCAAGGGCTGCATGTTAAAGAAAATTGACTTTCCCTCTCTTAGAAGCTATCAGTTGCCAATAGCGCCTTATATAGGGGTAGGACTTCATGTCCAATTCTCCTTTCTACATATGAATTTTATCTGACTTGAGTCTTTACAGCCTTATGTATGAAGTCTCAACTGCTGCGAGGTCACATGTGTCGATGCCCTGCTGTGTCTAGAAAACACTCTTTCCTTCTAGTCTTCTTTCATTCTTACGATCTTTCTGTTTTCTCTTTTTCAATGATCCCCGAGCCTTGGAAGGAAGCGGTTGGATACAGATGGCCTATCTCACACTTAGCATTCTATTATAGCGTCTTATTCTCTGAATCTTAACTACTTGTAGGCATCTGTGTTAATCACCATCTACTGAAACAAGAAGCTTCTCTGATGAAGGTTGACAAAGGTACTAATCTATAGGTATAATGCTACTTCACTCGAAGCCCATTTAACATGTCTATTTAGCAGAGTAAGGGCATTAGGTTCTTCCCTAGGGTCTGTGTCCTTTCTAGCCACAGTTTCCTGATACTTGTGTTATGTAGGGTGAAGGAGTGCCATTAAATCCAATCAGAAAGTGGCAGGTTACTCTCAGGACATTCATGCCACTAGTTCACTGATGGGAATATTTTGCCAGATCGTTAATTATTGTAGCTTGCACGGTAAACAGTTGGATAAGATTGGTGGTGGTGGTTACTTTTCTCCTCCTGTGGTCCACATAACACATTATCCACCACGAGAGCTAGCCATAAGGGGTGACACTTCCAGGTCAGTATCAACATGATTTCTTTATGTTCTATGACTCAAATATATGGTCTCTTCAGCAATAGGCTTTTACCCCAATGTTATGGAGGGTATAACCATAGCCTGTAATTTTGGGGAGGTTATGTGACCCCAGTGAGAAACAATTCCAAATGAGGAAACCCATTTCTGATACTGGGCTTTATATTTGTTTGTCTGTGGCATCTAGGAACTTTATTGCCCTGTTATTAGATAATACCGCTTAAACTCTACTTTGTGCTTGTTTATATTATAGGAAACTTCTACAGTAGAAGGTTTCCATATAACTATTTTTTATAATTTTCTTAATACTAGTTATCCTTTCCTTCATTTCCTCTTCTACTCTATTCTCCAAATGCTCACTACTTGTAAAGTGGCTGACCTCTTTGGCAATGTGATGTGTATTGTATTCTGAATTCTGATAAAAATTATTTAAACTAGATTCTATATATGAATACTGAAATACAAAAGCATAGAAAAGTTGATATACTTTACAAAAGCTCATTATTTTGTTATTCTTTTTAAATGTCAGTCTTCTTTTATGTATTTAGATACTCAATCTTTCAAAGAAACCTACAATTTAAAACCTGATTTACCAAACATAAATAATTAGGATTTTGGCTTTTTCTCTATATTCTGGATTTATAACAAAGAGGCACATTATATAAAAATTACAGATTTTAGGATTTATTTGCTTATGCATTTCTTTACATTTATACACGTACTCATATATTTACAAAGAAGTTCAGCTAACACCTAAATTCCTTCCTCTCTTCTTTCCTTCACCCCTAACTTTGTTTCCCAAGCTGTCCTCTAAATGTACACATGGCTACTGAAAACTAACTCTACTTGGAGCTGGGACATCATGCCAGAGATAAAGAGATGAACCAGGCAGGGCAGGTTCTAGGCCCTATGAAGGTTACAGTCTGCTGGAGGTGTTAGGAAACAGGTAGGAATTCCAATTCAGTCCAGTGACAAGGGAAGTCCCGAGTTCTTGGGGATCGTGTGGAGACCTTAATTAAGATTTATGTGAGTGCTGTCTAAGCTGAGCTCTGGAGGATCAGTTGTAGCTGGTAGTAAGGAAGGACAAGAACATTTCACCTGGAGGACACTATGGATACAGGTTCACATGTAAGACTGGACACATAGCCTTTGAGGATTTAATAATTGGATGGAGTTGGCAGATCAATCTAGAGAGTCGGTAGGAGGCCAGAAAATGAACTTACTAGAACTTTGTTACAGTTATCTGAATTTTATATTTTCATTTGTAAAATTACATTTTTGGGGGAGAGAATTTCATACTTGAGTGCTGTATTTACAAAATTTCTATAACTCCATCTCCCACTCCAACTCCTCCTGTGACCACTTGTGCTCCTAATCAAATTCATGACCTCTTTTGCGATTATTATTGTTATATATACAAACCTACACACCAGCATGTGTAAACATAACATGCAGAATCATTGAGTGTTCTTCTTATGTATATTTGATCATTAATGTTCACCAAGATGCATCTATATTCTTTAATGTTTAATGTTCTCTGATTATTTGTCAAACATGAAGTAAGATTAAATACGAGAGATTTGGAAACAATTACAGTCCATATGGTTCCAGTAAAGATGCTGGTGAAAGTGGTTGAGGGTTGAGGCTAGCTACTTTGTCCTAACAAATCGCCTCCATTCTTAGTGCACGTAAACAGCCAGCACTGGCCCGTGGGTCGCTTAGAGCATAACAAGGCCATGCCATTATGGTTCCATTTTGTATGAGTACCTCTTGGCAATCCAGGGTTTGGAAAGCTTTCTGTCAGCTCTTGTCATATTTGAATTAAAAAACACACTTAAGTTGCTGTTCAAGGGATTGGCAAAAATTTAAAGCAGTTTGAAAAATGACAGCTTCATGCATATATAATTTAGAGCCAATAACCTCAGCATTTGACTTGTACAGAAGGTAGCAGAGGGCACCTTCATTTCTAGCCTTTGCCTGATTTTTTTTTCCACTTGGGTAAGAAAATTGCCCAGATGACTTAATTTGAAGGTGTGGCAGGTGGTAGAAAGTGGTTTATCCTTCCTTTGCAAAATTGGTATCGCTAGGAGGGATAATTTCATCAGCCTACAGGAGCCCTGTTGGCTGCTTCTCACTGTGACTTCACAGTTTTCTGTGTGCCTTTCACCATTTCGACAATTTTGCATTGTTTAATGAAAGCAGCATTGCATTCCTGTGGGGTTCATACATACTTTCAGGTGCCTGGCCATAAATAGAGTATGAATCATTTTAATGGCACAAAGAATTTTATGTTTTTGGTTTTGGTGTCAAATGCTATGAAGCCTTTCCTAAGCAAAAGTAAGCCGAGCTCCATAAAACAATGGGCTGCTTGTGATTCTCATAGGCGAACGTGCTCCAGCTTCTGTTGTTAGAGAGGAAAATGCTCTTTGGAAGCATTGTCGCAATACAATAAAACAGCACTAGCAATGGGTGCTTGTGAATTAAGCCTCACAGTAGATTCATGATGGAGGACTTGTTTTATTTCATTTTTCATGTATGGAGTTTGAGATTCGCAAGCAGCAAAGGAGAACAGCAAAGAGAAACATGTCTAATATTAGCCCTATGTGCTTGTCTCTGGCTGTGCCACCTGCAATCCAGAGAAAACTGTAGGAATGGCATAAGGGGCTCTGTTTTGAAAATATGTGCACTATGTTGAACCCTTCCTAAGGACCTTTGCAATAATTAACAATAATTTGATACCAATACTGTCTGTATATCTGTTAAACCATCCCTCGGTATTTATGTGACATGGGGAAAAGAAATCTGTTACTGCTTCGTGCTCATACACAGCTGTCTTTGCCATAGATGAAAACGTAGAACAAAGGATTGAGAGTCATAAAATCTGGATTGGAGATTCAGTTTTTCTACTAATGAGCCACATACATTTGGGAAAACCATTCTGCGACTTTTGACCTTGGTTTCTGTTATTGTGTCTGTAAGATGGAGCAGAATGACTCATAATCACATTTTTACTTGACAATGGAGATGAAATGAATTATCTTCTATTTCTAAAATCCATAAGAATCTGAAAACATGGGAGTTTAGTTAGCTTCTACTGTCATTCAAGAGGCAAGTCTCTGGGCTAATTGTGAGGGATAATCTAGATTCCATTAACCTCTGCACATACCTGTGAAAGGGTTCCTCTGTTATATTAATTGAAGTGAGAAAACCCACCCTGAATGTGGGCAATATCTTCTGACATCATTCCAAATCTGTCCGAGGGAAGAGCTTTTTCCATTTGACTGCTTGCATCATTCCTCAATGGGAAGTCTACCTACTTCATCACTGCCTTCTTCCAGCTTCTTGGGCTTCCAGTATTATTTCAGGATCCAGCTTTTATAGCCTTCCAATAGGAGCTGAAGGCCAGCAGCTCTGCAGAAATCCTTTAGCTTTCCAATACCAAATTGGGATGACTGAGACATTCAGCTGTGAAGACTATGCAACCAATGGTTCTCAGTTTCTCCACTGTGGGATTATCCAGACTGTATTCTGTAAACCAATCAAGTAACTATCCTTTTATTATATATTCATTCTACTGCTTGTGTTACTCTAGAAAACTCTGACTTACACATCTTACAAGGAAAACAAGAATATGGAAAGAACCATAGTGAGGGAGTAGGAGACAGAAGTGCCATAGCTCTAAGAGGACAGGAAACATCTGTTTGGCCAGTAGCCAGAGAAAGAAGAGGCATGCGTCAAGGGAATCCTGAGAAAGATATTGCCTTAATGGCGGAACAAATTAGTTCTACACTAGAATTGTCTTAGCCTATCTACAAAGTTAAAAGTGGCATTTGAAAGGATAAAACTATGCCAAATAAAATTCTCCCAAGAAGAATGCAGCAACATCTTTAAAATGAGTGCATCTAAAGTGCCCTAAAGTATAACTTACCAAAAGAAATTACTCAGGGGGGCTGGAGAGATGGCTCAGTGGTTAAGAGCATTGCCTGCTCTTCCAAAGGTCCTGAGTTCAATTTCCAGCAACCATATGGTGGCTCACAACCATCTGTAATGAGGTCTGGTGCCCTCTTCTGACCTGCAGACATACACACAGACAGAATATTGTATAAATAATAAATAAATAAATATTTTTTTAAAAAAAGAAATTACTTAGTATTCCAAGGAGTGGGAACGTATGACCCATAACCAGAAGGGAAGGGAAAATTTAAAAAAAAAGTCTCATAAGTGAGTCAGATGTTATAACTAGTAAGTGAAGGGGTTAAACAGGTACTGTAAGAGTATTTATGTGTGTGAGAGGATGAAAGAAGTATGTGTATTGTAAGGAGTGAGATAATAAACAAATGAATAAAAAGCAGACATTTAAAACAAATGTGTGGCAGTGAGGTCTACATACAGTGTATGAAACAATTATACTGTGGATGGTGAACTAGAAATTAACTATCTCAAGAAAACATCATCAGACTTGAAATAAAAGTGATGTAGTTGAGTCATGTGTTAATTTATTTTTTAGATTTTGAGGAACCTCAGTCCTGATTCCTAAAGTGGCAATAACTAATTTACAGTCCCCATCATATAAATGCTTCCTTTTCCACGGCATCCTTATTAACAATTACTTTCTTTATGATAGCCACTCTAACTGGAGCAAGGTAATCATATGAGGCAATATAATCCAGACCTGGAAAGGCCAATATCAAAATTTTTAATCTCATTCGTGGAGCCTGTGTTATATATGAGAAACATGACCACAGAGAGGAGATGGAAGGAAAAAAACCTATTGGAAGGGGAAGGGAAGGGTATGATCATAGCACGTGATAAAATAGAAAGATAAATTGTGTCTGGGAAGCCCAGCACTATGTATAGTGACCATGTACAACTAAAAAGTAGGTGTTTCCTAAGCAGAAGGCAATATAGTTTATAATTACAGCTAAAGCACCTTAAAATTTTATCCCAAAACCCAAGTGTTCAGTGAGATTTATTAAATATCTAGAAATAAAATACATGGTAATGGCAGCAAAAGGCTGGGAGGAGCAGGTATACGACTGTAAGATTTGAATCAATGGCAGGAGGTTCTACTTTGGTGTGATGACTGACTGTGGTCAGTCAGAGACATGTAATGTAAAGCCTAAAGCAAACACTAAAATCCCCTAAATGGGGTGGAGTTAGGAGACTGGAGAGAGGGCTTAGCAGTTAAGGGCACTGTCTGCTCCTCCAGAGGACCCAGGTTTGATTCCTAGCACTCATGTCAACTCACAACAATATGTAAGCACACTTCCGTGGGATTCAGCACCCTCTCCTGATGTTCTTGGACACCAGGCACCCAGATAATATAAGACATGCTGGCAAAATACATACTTACATATATGCCAGGCACCCAGATAATATAAGACATCCATACCGGCAAAATACGTTCATACACACACACACACACACACACACACACACACACATACACACAATGCTTCTAAAAAAATTTTCAAAGAGTAGTTAGCATACTAACAAAGGAGATAATGTGTTCAGTAAAAAATGCTCAATTCAATAGTAGGAAGGAAAAGATATAGTGAACACTGGGGAAAATAAGCAAGATTACTTATGTGAAATCAAGCACTTGGTCATATTAGCGAGAGTCTAAATACACTGATTAAAATATGCATACAATCATATTTTGAATAATTGATAGACTGTCATATAGACTGATGGGAAATAAAGACCTAAGTTAATAGGGAAAGGGAGAAGGAACTATCCCCAAAAAATTAACTATCATTTTACCGAGTTACACCACTCCTGAGTCTGAGGGATTCGAAGCCATCACAACATGGATATAATTGCACTTCCATGTTACTGTGGATCAGGGAGAGTTCCTAAGATATGGAATCAGGGCAGGTGTTTGCCAGCGCATGCATGAATAAAGAAAAGGCAATCGTTTATCCACAAAGAAGAACAAAATCATGTGATTTTTCAGAAGAATAAATGGAACTGGAGATTTTCATGTTAAATGACATAAACCAAAAAAGACAAATCTTCCATTGTGTGGGGAACATAGATTCAATAAAAACCATGAGAATAGAAAGATGACTATTTAGAAGAGAGAAAGGGCTTAATAGAAGAAGAAAGGAGTGAATATAATCAAAATACATTACATATATGCATAAATGTCATAAGGAAGCTTGTTATTTTGTACAATTACCATAATATATTAATAAGTAAGAGTCTATAGGTATCAAAAGAATGCCAAGGGACAGTTCTTTGTTTTCCTGTGACTTTCCCTTCCATCATTTTAAAAGACATTTGTCTCTGGACTCAGATCCTACCTGCATAATTCAGGAGGTGGTCCTCAATTTTAGATTTATCTTATCAAGCCTACATTATAAGGTCACAGTGACAGGAAACAGGACATTTCTTATTTGGAGACTTTTTGTCCCACTGCATTTGTATGCATTATTATTCCTTTTGTGAAGAATTCTAAGTAAGGCACAGTAATAGTGAGAGGTGACTCAGGGGACAGTTGATGGAGGCAAGGATTAATGACACGGGGATATAGACATTGAGGGGAGATAGAAATGTTCTTTATCTTGATAGGTTTATTGGTGTTTGTTTGCTTACAGTTGCCAAATCACCATATTAGACCTTTGAAATCAGTATATTTATTTTAGGTCATGAGTTCTTTATTTTAAATAACTGAAAATAAACAAATCTCAAGTAAATTCCAAAAAGGGACATTACCACTGCAGCTAGATCAACTGGGCGGCACTGCTCCTTCCTTTGGCCCCATGTGTACAGCAGACTCTGAAATGAGAGAACTTGGAGAAGCGGGAAAGGAGCTTTGTGGTTAGTTAGGGAACATTTCTTTGCTTTTATTTAAAAAAAAAAACTTAAATTATTCTTAAAATATTTTTATCACAGTAATTTATTTACCTACTTACTTATTTACTTTATTTCTCTGTATGTGTGCATGCCTTCTCAAAGTATCCTTTGAACATAAGATACAATTTCTACTCTCTGAGTAAAACTTATTCAGGGAAATTGATGGATCTTGAACATGCAAACAGCATAGACACATGTTCATCCATCCTCACAAACCTGGGGAGAGTCTCCATTTAAGACTGTCAGGGTCAGCAAGTGTGCCTGCCTGAGAACTTCAGTGATGTGGGGAATGTGAGGGATGAGAAATCTGTTTTAGTTAGTTATTTATATTTTACTTGTTGAAATGGCATTTTTGTAATTTCACATACATATCTAATGCATTATGATTATTCTCACACTCCTGTTATCTTTAATGCCTCTCTCATTTCTGTATACCTTGAAGATTTTTAAGAAGCATTGTCATGTTTTGAATACAGCATTTAAAAGGTGTTCAAACTCATATCTGAAAGCAAAAATTATGCACCGTAGTGGAATGGCCTATGAGGTTTGATCTATGCTCACCCTGTGTAGTGTTTAAATCAAGTCACATATGTTTCCTCATCTGTCTGCCAGTTCCTCATGCCAAAAACATTCAAAATTCTTTTCTCTCACTTTTAGGGATGTATAGTGCATGGCAGCTAGCTACTCATAGGTATCTGACTGAAGCACTCCTTTCTCACTTCCATCTATTTGACAATCCACTGATCAGTTTCTTTCCACATCTTCCCTCCTCTGTGTTCCCTGGGCTCTGGTAAGTGCCAGTCTACTTCCAATTTCAGTGGGGACAATGCTTTTCCTTTATCAGTTTGATTCTGGGGATTAGTCTTTGTATGTTGCCCAAATTTGCAATTCTCTTGCCTCAGGCTCGAGTCACTGGGATTATAGGCTTGTGCTACCACATCAAGTATGAATCAACTTCTAAGAGTTCAGTGCAGATGAAATCATGTGACACTCTGCACATGGAGTATTTCACATAATGTCATTATTTTCTAATTCCATGTGCACTGTTGTAAGCAACACAATTTCAGGTTTTAGTACATGAGGAGATGAATAATTTCCCATCATTGTAGGTATTACATTTTCTTCTTTTTTAAAGATCAGTATTAAACACACACACACACACACACACACACACACACACACACACACACACCTGTGAGTATATCCCACATGTGTATGAGTACCTGCAGAGGTCAGAAGAGAATGTGAGATCCTCTCTAGCTGGGGTTACAGGCAGTCCTGAGTCACTTGTCGTGGTTTCTGGGACAGAATTCATGTCCTCTGTAAAAGCAATGAGTGCTCTTTCCTGCTGAACCATTTATCCAGCTAAAACGTTTATTTATCACTTAAAGAATACATTGGTTAATTCTTTACCTTGGTAGTTTTTAATATGTATACCATACTACTGGAAGCAAAGACCTGTATTTTGTTATAGCCATCTAAGTCACAAATTAAGTAAGCTATTCAGAAGCATCTGTAGGGCAAGTTCTGGGCCTAGGATAACCCTTATCCCTGTGAGTTAAGATCTCACAGGGATAGAGACCTGTGGGTCCCAGGCACTAGAAGTAATTAGCATTTCCCTTGTTAGTAAATATTTACAGACCCTTAGCATCTCCTTATCTCTTCCTATCAGCTAGGGGATGCCTCCAGCTTCCTACCTTCCCCCCTGCCCTTTAACTATATAATGCTCCTGAGAAAAAATAAAGTTGGCAGCTTGATCAGAATACAGACTTGCTGTTCATTTCCTGTGTCTCTTGTGCCTTTCATTCCTCCCCTCCAGGGTGGATCTGGTTCCATTCGTGTTCCCTGGGTTGAGACAAATGGCACCCAAACAGGGACCTGAGAACATCATGGAAGTTTGAGGAACACCACTGCACACAGAGGACAGGCCTGTCTTCACTCATTGAGCCGTCATGGCTAGCAGTGCTAAGCACAGGTTCAGCGAGAATTGCCACGGATAACCTTACCATGAGTCAGATTTGGAGATTTGGACACACAGTGTCTGTCACAAGGTAAAATTATAGCATGGAAATCCCAGCACTCGGGAGGCAGAGACAGGTGGATCTTTGTGAGTTCGAGACCAGCCTGGTCTACAAGAGCTAGTTCCAGCGCAGGCTCCAAAGCCACAGAGAAACCCTGTCTCGAAAAACAAAAATAAAAAATTAAAAAAAAAATTATAGCATGGACAAACATTCTATAAACAGAATTTGTTTATCTGCAGACTCAAGGAGTCCCTCAAGACATGAAGGGTAAGGGTAAAATCCACACAACTCTGTCCACCAGAGCTTGGAAAGGCAGGTTGGCAGGTGGAGAGAGACTACCCCCTGCCATGCAGCGTAGCTTCAACCAGAAGCTGAAAGACAGGTTTGCAAAAAAGAAAACTAGCCTCAGGGAAATACAGCTTCAAAACAATGAAAATGAATAAGCAGGATAAATATGCTTCTTTTTCATTTCACAATTTTGCTTCTTTGTCATAAATCTGCTGTTTGTAGGCATGTAAATTCGTATCCAAGGTGGATTGATTTCAGCACTGTGGTTCTGTAGGAAAGTTTTAAAGTCAACTATTGTAATGCATTCAGAGGTTCCTTGATTATATAGGATTTTAAGGTTTTTTAGGCTATCCTGAGTTTTTATTTTTTCTTATAATGTTGAGGATTTTTTTTTAAGGACTGTAAAAAATTTTGCTATAATTTTAATGGGCATTTGCATTAAATCTGTAGGTTGATTTCACTAAGATTGTCATTTTGCTGTGTTGGCTCTATCTTCACAAGAGAATAGGAGATCTTTGCATTTTCTAATGCCTTAAATTTCTTTCTTCAAAGATTTAAAGTTCTTATTATACAGGTTTTTCCATTTGTCTGATTAGAGTTACTCAAAGATATTTTATTGTATTTGTGGCTATTGTATAAGATGATATCTCTCATTTATCATATTGTAGAAGAGGTGCATTTTGGGGCTTTCAGATTCTGTGTATGACAAAGTAATTCTGTGGTGCACATAATTGAACACATGTCCTTATTGTAATGATTCTCTGGCACTTTAAGAGAAAAGCCACGCCCACCCTCTCCCCCATCTGCTGAGGCAGGCTGATCTTCAGCTTCCGGCCTGTGAGCTCTCTCTTTTCC
>JAQHUG010000237.1:654385-666438 GCA_028555095.1 Dicrostonyx torquatus | reverse complement strand
CAGAAGCTTCTCATTTTAGGAGATCTGATTTATTGTTTATCTCAATGTCTGTGCCACTGAGGCTGTGTTTAAGATGTGCCAAAGTATATTCCTAAATTTTTCTTCTATGAGGTTCAGTATTGTTAGTTTTATGATGAGGTCTTTGATTCATTTGGACTTGAGTTTTGTGCATGGAGATGGACATGGATCTATTTTCATTCTCCTACATGTTAATGTCTAATTAGGCCAGCACCATTACTTAAATATGCTTTACATTTTCATTTTACTCTCAGCTAGGCAGATTACAACTTAAGAGGTGGATAGTTCACAAACTTTTAATTAGCTATACAATGGTTAAAGCCTTAGTTATAAGATTCTTATAGGAGACTTTGAGCTACCAAGTAAAATTTTTAAAGTGAGCAATGAACCAATTTCTAATAGAGAGCTTATAGAAGCTGCCAGACAGGTACTCAAGCAGGTAAAGTATAGATCAACAGGTAAAATATATAATAATTAGCAAACACAGTATATTAATTATGATTCAGCTATGACAAATGTGTATTAAGTACAAAACTCATTCTACAGCAGTTTTACGAAAAAATGCTGTTTATAGCTGCACCTATATTTTTGCCAGTTACGATATTAAACTCGTAATTTAAAGCAGTAGCCTGTCTAATACAAAAGAGTAGGATAAAATCTAGGAGATAGTTTAACAGAGCATTAACTAGGATTAGTGGTTTTTATATTAAGCAATAGATTAATTAATAATTTTAAGATAATGATTTTTGGACAATTGTGTTTGCTCAGTTCAAAGGCCAGAGTAATGGTCTTTTCCCAGGTGATTGTTGCTACAATTCGCAGAACTATATTTGCTACTGTTACAGCTAAAGATCCCTTAAAGGATGCGATGCTGAATTTTACAAATGGCTCTTTCAATGGAAGAACTACATATATGGTTAACAATGAAAAGAAATTGTGGAGCATGATATTAGCTCTTTAAAAACAACTTAAAAGGACAAAAGTTGCACACAGATCTGCTACAGACAGATCTGACATAACACCAAGGTGACCTTTGCTAAGGCAAGGTAAAAAAAGCCCTTGAAATGAATTATAAAAAGACCCAGCCTATATTTGGGGTCAAGGATGTGTTTATTCTCTTTTCACAGAAAGAAAATAAAGCTGGATAACTGCATATACGGTAAAGGAGTGGCAGACCTGATTACTTCTAATCACAGCTGAGGAGGAGTTGGAGAAGAGTCTCTGCTGCAGTCTTCCCTGCACCCAAGGAGAGGAATGCCTGATAGCACGACCTGTAACCTCACTCTACACTGCAGGGTGCCATTCTGCCTCCAGAGATTCCGGACAAAGAGACCCTGCTGAGATAATTGCCAAGATGTGTTTCCTGCTTTCTGGTAGCTGAATCCTGCTCACCTCACCCAGGAATGCCCCCTGCCCTGAGAAACAGATGCTGAGCTGCTTCCAGACTTGGGACACAGACACAGAGGCCCTGCTGAGATGACCTGACTGCGACTACAATTTTCTACAGTTTGAATCCTGTTTGTCACCACCCTCTTACCCTCCCTTTTTGTACACCATTTCCACTCTGTTGTTGCCTAGCTGCCAGGTCATGAAAGAAAGGCCAGGGTGGAAAACTGTCATTTTATTAGCATTGAGTCATTTCCACTACCCCTAAGCAAGAAGATGTTTAAGTCAGTTTGTATTGTTGTGCTGTAGCCTACACAAGGAGTTATCAGACATTTTTCAGCATTGATTTTTCTTGCACATATTCTAAAAGGTAGCAGTAGAATAGCTGCTACTTATGTAAGAATTCATAAAAAGTCATTGAGACAATCATTATAACTTTATATATATATATATCCTTTATAATGACTGCTGGTGTAGTTGTTATGATGATGGAATAGGTAGACTGAAGTCTTCCCAAAGGTTATAGTTAGTAAATGATTGACCTAGCTTGAAGCAATGTGGCTCTGGAGTACTTGTTTCTCTTAGCTGTCTCATGCTGCTCATGCAGTTATCACATTTGAGGTGTTATACTTTCATCAACAGGTCTAAAAAAAGTCCAGCCTTTAATTATCTCACTTACCCTCCCTTTTGGGACCTCTTTTAGGATTTTTATTATTGATGGCTTTTGGACCGTGGGCGTTAATAGGCTCACTAGGTTTATTCGCCAACAGGTGGACTCCCTGGCCTCCAAGCCCATTCAAGTTCATTATCACCAGCTTGATCTGGCTGACTGAGGGCTAAAAGAGCCCCTTGAGAGCAAGTCTACTATAGGAACTGTTGTGATTCTGGCCGCCCTGGGAGCGGGCCACGCCCACTTCTTCTCTGCTGTGGGCGGAGTTCCGGAGTTCCGGTTCCTTGCTCTGTCTGTCCATTGCTCTCCGGAGACACAGACCATCTTCCGTCTCTCTCCCCCCCCCCTTCTCTCTTCCTTTCCCTCCCTCTCTCTTTTCTCTTCTGTCTTTCTCCCCCCCCCCCCTCTTTCTGCTCAATAAATGTTTAACTTTAATATCTGTCTGGTTTCATACTTCCCGCCACTGCAGCCGCAGCCGCCACAGCCGCCATTGCAGATCTGACCAGCTGCTGCTGCCATGGCAGATCTGACCATGCGGTCTCGATCCGGTCTCGACCCTGGGGACCCCTTACCGGGGACCCCCTTACAAATTAATTATAACAGGAACCACATAAAACCGAGAGATATCTAGGTTTGTCCACAATAGGCATGGACACCAGCAAGGGGTACAAGGAGAGGACCATGCATTCTGGTTCTGGGTCTCCTGAGGAACATGACTGATTGCATAAAGGTTGATGTCCAGAGGTATTGACATAAAAACCTAGACCCTCTCCTCCCCCAAATATATCTGTAACTTTGGAAAGAAATTTCCCCCACCAAGTAAACATGGGAGGATCAGTCCTCTGCCCCTGTGTGTCCCCACCCCCTCGATAATGCCTGCTCATTTACCAGATGACCTTTAACTTGCCTCATACTAATACTTATAAAAAGGGAGGACATGCTGGAAGCAATCCATCTTGCTTATAGCCATCTTATTCACAAATTAAGTAAGCTGTTCAGAAGCTCCAGCAGATCTGCGGATCCTAGGCACCAGAAGTAATTAGCATTCCCTTGTTAGTAAATATTTACAGACCCTCAGCATCTCCTTATCTCTTCCTATCAGCTAGGGGATGCCTCCAGCTTCCTACCCTCCCCACTGCCCTTTTGCTATATAGTGCTCTTGAGAAAAAATAAAGTTGGCAGCTTGATAAGAATATAGACTTGCTGTTCATTTTTTGTGTCTCTTGCCCCTTTCATTCCTCCCCTCCAGGGCAGATCCGGTTTCATTAGTGTTGTGCTGGTCGGGACACCATACCTTAAAAAGATTAATTAATAAAAATTATATACAAAATGCTTACTATCATAGATACCACTCAGAGGGTGCACAGGAAACAAAGTAAATGAGGCAAATGAACTAGGAGCGTCAGGAAGCATTGGGTAGTCAGAAATGTCAAAGTTTATTGAAGAATAAGTAAGAGAGAAAGAATGCGTAGTGTAAATTATATGCATTATTGATAGCTGTATGCTTCCCAGAGGTTGCCCTGTCCTCTTTCCAGTGGACACAGGTGCTGTCTGTTTGGCCTGTGTGTTGGTGTAAACATAAAGCACCGTGTGTGATGCTTTCCCTCTGCCACCTTTACCAGAGGACATTATAGACACTGCTTCTTCTATCACGCCGGAGTCCCAGTAGAGAGCAGAACCCAGGATTAGCCCAGGAGGGCCACATCCCAGGACTAGAAATAATCTAGGACACTGGCATTTTGAGTTATATCCTTCTGCATATTTAACTTTACAGTTGTAGCCGATAGAGTGCAAGAGTAATCTAGGATTCATTCCAGCAGGGGCAAGGAGGTTGGGAAGATTAAACATCGAGAAAGTTGATGTGATTGCAGTACGGATGCATGGAGTTGTACACCCGGGGAGCCAAGCGGGAGAGTGGGTGAATGCCAAGTCAAGGGCAGTGGGGAGCCATCCAAAACTGTAGTCAGAGGAAAGCTGGAAAGAAGAGTCAACTAGTAAGAAGCCAGACACAGGGGAAGCGTGTTCAGGCACTTTGCCATCAAACTGAAGGAGCTGGGATTACAGGCTTTGTTGTGACATTTCTAATCAGTAAACAGAACAAAATAAAACAAAAAACAAGGCCCAAGTTTTATTACTACCAAGAAAAGTCTGTTTCTATCAATTGCAAAAAACGAAAATGATGATGGAAGACAGACACACGCTGTTTTGTATAGTCATTTTATGCACATATAGAGACACGTAGGCCTCGCCTAGCATCCACTCACAGATGTCTCTGAGGGACTCAGACAACTTTTCTTTGAATCGAGTGATGTTGCTCTGTGGCTGTAACTGATGAGGCCAGAGCTGGACACATGGACCAAAAGCAGCAAGGGTGGCAGGAGTCTAAAGAAAGGGTGAATAACAGCAATGGAGAAGATCTTTGCTACTCCTCTGTAGGCCAGCATTCTCTGGTTTTCTTTGATTTACATATGACTTTATGACCTCGAGTCCAATGCTACCGAAGAGATCACTAAAACTTATGTTGCTAAGTTGATACTCCGTGACCACTCATTAGTAACTGACAATTTTGCCACTCTGTTCAAGATCTTGGAGAACACGACTACCCCATATTGATTCTAGGAACTGGATTATTTCAAGCTCTCATCCATCCACATCACACAGTATTATGTTTATGTGACTGGCTTTTTCTCTTAATGTAATATTCTCAAGGTTCTCTTACTTTGCGCATGAGAAGACTTTCTTTTTAAGGCTGAATAATATTCCATTTTCTTAACATACCACAATTTCTTTAATAACCATTCATCTATCAGTGAACATTTAGGGGTCTATTTTAAGCATTTATTTAGAAATCAGTTTGAATACTATATCAATTTAGCAAAAAGGTTGTGGTTTTCAACCATTTAGTGGTTTCTTCTCTAGGGTTTATGACCCCTCCATCCATGGGTTCTTGGTTAGGGTTATATACCAAGTATGAGTTCTTTCTTGCTGCAGATTTGGTTGCCGCCAAGATAGTAGTGCCAGGAGTGTGCATCTTTCCAGGAGTGGTAACTATTATAGCTTGCAGGACTTACAACAGGATAGGGCTGTTGATAGTTTATTTTTCCAAGCATGCTGCATCGTGTCTTTAAACACCATGAGGGCTTGAGCCACCAGGGAGGAGCATCCAGCTCAGCAACAGCTTGATATTTCCTCATCCTCAATTTTGAGAGTTTGAGAAGAACTGGTGGAATATTTTCTTATAATTTGATGGAATTCACCTTAGGTGCTCTCTGACCCTGAACTTTTCTGCATTGGAGATGTTTGCTTAATGATTCAATCTTCATATTAACTAAAGGAATGTTCTCATTTTAAATAACCTCACAAAGAATTTTGATTGAATTTCTAAGTCCAGAATTTATCCATCTTTTCTCATTTTCCAGTTTGTCTTTCATATTTTTTCATAATGGTAGTGTGTACATATGTAAATCTCTCTCTCTGTGTGTGTGTGCTTGCATTACAGTGTGTTCTTTTGGGTAGTAAACCCAGAGCCCTGCATATGCTGGGCATGTGTGTGCTTCAACACTGAAATACACTCTAGCCACACAGTAGTATTATAGGTCCTTTTTATGCTTCTAGCACTGGTTTTAATTATCTCATATTTCATTTATGACTTTATTTACTTGAGTTTTTAAAGAATTAATCTAGGATTTGGCTTCTGAATTTTCTTTCCAAAGCAGCCAATTTTTTAAAGCTTTATTGACTCCCTTTTTTCCCATCTAGTTAATTCTGTCCCAGTATTTTTTCCTTTATTACTTTTGCTTACCATGGGCTTGATTGGTTTTCTTTGCCTAGATCCCTAAGGTCTATCTATTGGTTATGTGTAAAAATCTCCAATTCAGAGGCTGTTCTGACATCTATTATTCTATTTAAAGAATATACAAACTATGTAATAATTATTTCAACTTAAGAACAGAATGCACTGTGATTAATAGAGATCAGATGATTGCACTAATCAGCCGATAATACCAGGCATGAGTTATCATAATTTTTGTTGCCTTCACTTTATTTTAAATATTTTGAAATATATCATATAAGCAAGCAGAGGTATAAAGGACAACATAGTATTAAGTGAACATGAGCACCTTGTGTGAAGGTTAAGAAATTTGACACTGACATTTTTAAGATCCACTTGCCACCTGCAGGAACAGATCCATTCTTATTTGCTTTACTGGAAGGTACTGCTGGGCCAGGTATTGCTCAAAAGTTTTTTTTTTAATTGAAAATATGTCAGACAGCTTAGTACACACATATGGGTATATATACATACATATGTGAGACATATATATGTGTATATATACACACATTTGTGAACAAATATTTTTAAATATTATAAAATTAGCCCATTAGGTTTCATGCTCTAGAAACTGACCCAGAATCTTCATAATCTTTCATGATTTGATTTTTTCTCGTCATTTTACATATTATATTTTGAGATTGATCCTTGTTGAATTGACTTTGCCTTCAATGTATCCCAGTATTTAGGATTTATTTTTGTTAATGGTGGATATTTAGGAGTTCATTTTACTTAGGAGCATTTCAGTGCCTGAGTCTTAATGTATGTGCACAAGAATTTCCATAGGCTATGCATCCTGGCGTGGAGTGGCTGGGTAATGGGTCAGGTCCATATATAATCATGGGATCATCCAACACAATTTCCAAATTGATTAGTATGATTTTCTTCATGAAGTGACTATCCTTTCCTACTCTGAAAGAAAGATATATTTTCTAGGATTATGTTTGATCATAATTTTTCTTTCATATTGAATCTTAAATTCACTTCAAATCAGTTTTATGTGTTTTGCTTAACTGTTCAGCACTATTGTCAGTGATAATCAGTCTTTTCTCATGAATCTATAAATGACAATTATATTTTTTATAAATAGTTTCTGTTTTTTACCTGCACATGCTTCTGTCCTCCCTGGTTCAGTCTATTCTATTCATATTCTATTCTCCAACCATCCAAAGCCATAGCTGCAGAATTTATGATGTCAATGTAACTGGAGACAATTATATTCAGAGAGTTAGGTCAAACTCAAAAAGACAAATATCACAGTTTCCCTCTCATTTGTGGACCATAAAATATATACATGTTTATGCAAGTATATATGACTTGTCCATAGATACAAAGCTGTGTCAGGGAACAAAGGGGACTAATGGCAGAGGGTGAGAAGGGGAGGTAGAGGAATATACTAAAAGTGAGTCATGTATGTGTATGAAAATGTCCTTCTGAAATCCAATGCCAGGTAAAGGTGCTTGCTGCCAAGCCTGAAAGTTCAAGTTTAATCTGTAGGATCCACATAATGGAAGGAAAGAACAGACTACTTGTAAGTTATCTACACAAGTGTGCCTTGGGATTTGCACACACATATACACATGCAAACACACAATAAATAAAAAATATTTATAATCATGACAAGCATGGGGGCTGGAGAGATGGCTCAGTTACTAAGAGCACTTGTGGCTCTGGCAGAGGACACAGATTTTGTTCCTTGCACCCACATGGCAACTAACAACCTCCTGTAACTCCAATTCCTGGGGATCTAATACATTCTTCTGGCCTCATGAGCACCAGGAACACATAAGTGTATATGCATACATTCAGGGAAAGCATTCACACACAGAAAACAAACTTTAAAATCTTAAATATTAATCTAAAACATAATGTTTTATTTTTGGAAGAAGAGTATTGTCCGTTTTGAAGGTTTTTAATCTCTTCCATATATGTTTTGGACTTTGTTAAAGCTTCAAGAAATAATATATTGGGATTAATTTTAACGACTATTATTCAATTTAAGATGTTTGGTGATTTCTTGATATTGTATTTTCTTTGCTGTATTGAGGTCATGGTAACTTTTCATTTGTCTACCAGTTTTTGTTTTAGTTGTATTGTTAGGGAGGGTGAATGTGAATCTGGAGGAATTAGTGGGGTTAATATATAATCAAAATACATTTATGGACTGCTTAAAGAATCAATAAAATATTTTAAAGCTTAAAATATACTTAAAAATCACAAAAGAAAAAAGAGTTTCTTATAAGAATTTTCATTGCTGCTTTTGTTATGAATGCATCTTCTTACACTATGCTCATGATTTTATTATTTGTAATATAATTCATGTGCCAATTTTGTACTTTTGTTGTTTAGACAGACAAAACTAAACTGAGCATTTTAACACCAATGGTTTACACTACTTAGGGATGGGTAATTGAAGGTTGTAACCAGGTTCCTACCCTTTACTCTGCTTCCTAATCTTGCAGTGACATGAACAACACCACTACAGCTTCTCTGTCCAGGACTGAAGCTGCTCAGTTATGTCCTTCCTGGGCTGGCATCTGAAACTGTGAGCCAAAAGAAGCATTTCTGCGTTTAGTTGTTTCTGCCAGATGTTGTGGTCAAGGTGATGCAGATGTAATTAAGCAGACACCTTCAGCATAGAACAGAATATGTAAGGGGTCTTTCTTTGACATGGATAATAAGAGAAACATTTTCATTATTATTAACACATTGCTTATTGTGCTTTTTCCTTTAAGCAGGTGTCTTCTATCAGGTCAGCTTGTATTAGTTTTGCCTGGTGCTTCTCTAATAAAATAACATGGTTGGGGTGGTCAAATGCTATAAATTTATTTCCTTTCCTTCCTGAAGGCTGAGAGTTAAATGATGCTGTCTCAGAGGCTGTTCTACACATGTCTAAGCTGGGACCTCTCCCGAGGCTGCCACTCACTCTGGATAAAGAGGCATCCTAAAGACTAGACTACGTTTTAACCTCATTAGTCCTCTGGAAAGCTTATTTCCCATGTAGCTTATGCCCCATAGCACAGGTTAAAAACACATCAGATGAGAGTTTTGAGGATTATTGACTGAAGAGAGAGGTAGACAAGTGTGAAGAGGGGTAGGCAAAGAACTCAATAAAATGTGTTTTCACCTCCCTAGACCTGCTATAACCGCTTCTAGGGAGGACAGGAACTGGGAGTTAGAGCTACCTGATGAGATGCTCTGTTCCTATGCTCTGAGCTGTAACCCTGCAGGGAGCAAACAGCCTGGCCAGCCTCTCCTCCAGCCCTGAGTTTCTTTTTTATACTGACCGAGTCCATCACGCAGCTATAACAACCACAGGCAGCCCTGTCCTTTGGGCTTGACATTCTGAGCCCAGATTAGAGATTGGAAGAAAGAAAAAGAAATAACAAGTGGCTTTCCTCCAGTTCCCAGTGCACTGAAAGGCTGTAAGGGGATGGTTTCTATCCTGGTGCTTTTCTGCATCTGTTGAGAAACAAGCTTGTTTTGTACTTAGCAATGGATTACAAATATTTTTTTATAAGTGGAGGCATGAATTTTTACCTTTAATATTTACTGTCCATTTCACTATACCATTTTTCATAAGTTTCTCATTTTTATTCATTAAATCAGACTTACAATTTTCTTCCTCTTACGACTCTTAATTGAATGTGATGGTAACATTAGGTTGCTTTATAACATGATTTTGAGAATTTTCTCTCCCTCATGTCATTAGTAAAATTCTTGTACAAAGCCAAGAGTTCACCGTCTTTAGTGATAGGATTTGGCAGTGGAGATCAGTAGTACTAGTGGTTTTGAGAGTAGATTTTACCTATGGCTTCAGTTTTTAAGGTTGTAAATTGTTTCTTTAAAAATAAAATGTGATATCCTTTAAAACTACCCATCCTGGGTAATTTCGACTTTGAAGACCCACCTTTTGATTTTGTTGATCTCACTGTATCTATCCCCCAAGAATGCCACTCCATTACTAATTTCCCTTTTGACCTCTAGTTTTTGACTTCTTTCTTTTTTACCTTGGTTTTGCAGCAGATTGAGACCATTGGCATGTCCACATTTTGGGTGTCAGAACCCAGGTGCTACATCTACAACATAAGCCCTACGCTTAGGGCTCAGGGAAACTTGTGGAAGCCCAAAGACTGTAAGAGCCAGAGGGTCAAGTTGTCTGCCGTGAAATATGTCTCCTGGCTTTTTTCTTTCATTTGTGTTAAAATTATCCATTAGATGTCTCTAAGTCATGAATTCTGAGACTTCATTTCTAACATAAACACATCTCAAAGTGCAGCAGCTCATGCTTAATGATCACATTTTAATGAGTGTGGTATTTTGTTCCGGTTTGCACTTAGATTCCAATTTATATCAGTTGAATGGAATGATGCCTTACATTTTAAATTCAACTGATTTATTTTTAGTTTTTAATTTTTTGAGAATTTCATACATGTCTTCACTGTTTGATATCATTTCCATTCTCCTTTGTCTTCCAGTTCTACTCTTTCTGCATATTCCCTACCCTTTTGTAAATTTATGGCCTCTTCTAATGTAATTTTATTTTATATATATATATTATGTGTAATATATATATATATATATATATTACACATAACCTACTGTGTCCAGTTAATGTTGCCTGTATGCACATGTGTTTAGAGCTGACCACTTCCTACTAGATGACCGCTAAGGTAGTGTTATCGTGGAGAAAACTCATTCTTCCTACCTCAGCAGTCATTGACTACCTGATTTACTTCATCTAGGGTTTCAAACTTGGGAAGCTTTCTCCCATCCACACTGGCGTGTTGATTGGCTGGCCATTGTTCAGGTCTTGTGCTGGTGGTCTGGGTTTCATTGATGCAGCATTTCTAACCTAGAAGACAACATCTGCAGCAGGCAAATCCTGGTCCTCTGGCTCTTACACTCTTTCTGCCTCCTCTTCCACAATGTCCTTGAGATTTAGGGATTGTATGGTAGATGTATCAGTTGGGATTAGGAGCCTCTTGTTCTTTTTGCCTTTGTCTGCTGGAAAAAGAAGCTTATTTGATGAGGGGTGAGAGCTGTACTCATTTGTGAGTAGGAGGATAAATATTTAGAAAATAATTGGAAGTGATAGTGGTTTAGACAAATGGCAGTAATATGCTCTACGCTAGGGTCTGTGACCTCTTCAGCCTCAGGTTCTTGTCTGGGTTTATAGTACTAGGCAGTTCCCTCCTTTTGAGTGGGTTCTAAGTCCAATTAGACAGTTGTTGCTTACTCAAGAGATACTAGTTCTATTTTCGCATCATTGAATTATCTTGATTAATTAGTCACTGCTGTGTTCCACAGGTTTTACAGTTGGATAGAATAATTTAACTCTTGGATGGCTGCATATAACCTCAAAATTCTATGAGAGGGAGCCACCAGGGAGACTTCTACCTCACTACCAGATCAGTTATTCCAAATCCTATGTCCTAACTGTGTGGCATCTTACCTTAAAGTTCTGGAAGATAACTAGAGGAAATGGCAATATCCTATATTAGTTATGGGGGGTATCTTAGACTCCCATGACAAACAACTGGAAGGGAGGTGGCACTTTGCCTGGCACTTGGTGCTTTGGTTAGACAGTCTGTCTTAGCTACATTTGTTATTGCTGTTATGAAACACTATGACCAAAGGTAACTTATAAAAGAAAACATCTAACTGGAGCTTGATTATAGGTTCAGAGGGTAAGTCTGTGATCATCATGGCAAGGAGCATGGCAGGGAGTTAGAGAGGCATGGCTCTGGAACAGTAGCTATATATGAGCTTGTATCATTATTAGGAAGCTGGAGGAAGGAGGGAGGGAAGGAGAGAGACAGACTGAACATGACATGGCTTTTGAAACCACAAAATCCACTCCCAGTGACACACATCATCCATCAGCATCTTTCTCAAAACTGGTCCATCAACTAGGGACCAAACATTCAAAATATAACAGCCTATGGGGGCCATTTTCATTCAAACCATCACATAGCTTGTGGCTCCTGGTGAGCATTTTTATCCCATACAGGATAACTCCACTTAAGCTATGTATACATAGATAAGCATAAGTATTTTAAGTAGGCTATAAAATAACATCCTTAATTTGATGTTAGCTGTCGGCTTGCTATATATTGCTTTTATGATATTTAGATATGATCCATG